>OMKZ01016606.1:0-22999 GCA_900302535.1 Neoniphon sammara
TTATTACTATTGCCTATACTGTTACTTAACACATTTTCCTTGTGTTATGATTTAATTTTAACACATCGATGATATTATGTGTCTCTGTGACGGAGATGTACATTAATGACTTTAAGATCATTTGATTTATTCTTTGAAAGGAGTAATCAAATATGGTATGATACAATGTTGCCATTTCTTTTTGAATATGTTTAGTACTGCTCAATCATTAATGCATACTGTATTAAGTTTGTAACACTGTATTAAGGGTGGACTAGTCCACGCATAATGTTTCCTCATCCATGTTGGAGAGCTGTGTAATGAAGATTAGTCTTGTGGTCTGATGGTTACACTTTGGCTGTGTGTTGGCCGATGGTTAATACAGATAAGATTACAGAGAAGAATAGACATACTCTCCAAAAACATAATGATCATCTGAATCAAGTGTTTCCTTTATCTTTGTTCCGATTAACTGATTAAAAGTAAGCTATTTTTCTGTTATGTTGTCAAGGCGACCACAGTGATCTTTTCACACCTGCATCATTAGGTGTTTGTAAGTAAGGAATAGTCTCTGTTAGGGGGAGCAGGCTAACGTTTTAGCAATAAAGAGCTGAGCTGAAGAAACCACTGTCTTCCCTGTGTGTGTGTGTGTGTGTGTGTGTGGATGTGTCTGTGCAAGGATGTGTGTGTGTCTGTGTGTGTATGTGTAGAGGAGGGCTATCCCTATATTTGTCCATTGTGGCGTTCACTCTTCCCATTGGAAAGGCTGATGGTCATTACACTGAGGACTCTCCTTTCAAAGATGAAAAAAAACAACACTGTATTCTTTATTCTTTTTTTTCTCTGTTTTCTTTTCTTTGAAAGAGCATTACTAATGTCCTGTTTTGGGGTTTATTTGTTTTGTAAAAGAGATGCTGTAAGAGAGAAATAAATGAAACTAGAGCATTACGCTGTCAAACTGGAGTCAAGTGTGATTCGTTGCAGCATGTGTGTGTGTGTTTGTGAAAGAGAGTGCGTCTTATGCAAGCGTGCCTTTTTGTATCAGCTCAGATAGATAAACTGACCCCTCAGACTTTGTCCCTGAAGTATATTATTAACCCTAATAGTATGTGTGTGTTTGTGAGAGAGTAAGGGAGAGACTTAAGTGCCGTCCAGATGTCACTACCACAGAACACCACTTTAAATCTGAGCAGCAACATGTGCCAACATAGACACTGCTGCTTCTTCATCTATTGATCAGACTATTATTATATAGCATTATTTATAGCAATATATATCAACATGTCCCATGTGTCACTACATCATGCAGAAGACTACAGTCATTTTCCCCCTAGAAATCTTCAGATTATTTCATCACATTGAATAATATAATTTTCAATTGTTTGTGTGTGTATAGATCAAGAAAGAAAGCACTGTTTTGTCAATGAGTCTCTGTCAGTAGCTGTATATCTGTGTATGTGTGTGTGTGTGTGTGTGTGTGTGTGTGTGTGTGTGTGTGTGTGGAGATTAGAACGTGGACACAGCGTGATCTCATTGATCATTACCTGCCCCCGCAGATACACTCTGGACTCATCATGGAATCAGGGAAGGTAAGTGCATTCCTCATAAACATATTTTTAACAAAGATGGGACATTCTCTGCCTCTTTCTACTAAACAGTTATATGAACATTGTAAGCACTCTTTGCAAGCAGGTGTTTTTTCTTTGGATTGTTGTTCATGCTATAAAATTGCTGAGACATGAAGTTTTAAGCAGCCGGGGTCTCATATGCTGCAGAGACGACCTCAAACAAAGAGCAGCTTATTATGCTACAAGGTTCTTTTATTAACGAGCAATAATTGCTTTTTGTTTGCATTCTTATTTTGTTAAGCTGATCAATATAATGTATTCATTTCTCATGTCTTTCATGTGAGATTTCAGCTCAAATGTATTCCAGTGAAGGTTAATTTCAACTCAAGTTTGATTGTCAAATGAAATACATTTTTTTAATTATGTTCATGAAAGTTGATGTAGTTTTTCAGAAATACAAAGCAGTTGATGAAGGTCATTTTCCTTCACTGTAAACGTCAATCCATAGTGCAGATTAAATGTTTCTGATGGGACCGTCAAGACAAAAGAATAGCACATTATGTTTCTTTGATGCGTGTGACACTGCAGAGTGTGTGTATGTGTGTTTGTGTGTGTATGTATTTCTACATGCACTTGTACATGTGCATTCATTTGTCTGTGTACTGCATTATGTGCATTGTTAGTGCATTTGCGTGAATGGTTACACAATCAAGTGCTTGCGTTTGCATGTTGGTATGTCTGTGTGTGTGTGTGTGTCCTTGCATTCATATGTATCTTGTAACACACTGATTACCTTTCACCTCTGCAGCAGCTAACCGGTACTCTGGCCCTGGCCGTGTTCACAGCAGCTCTGGGGTCCCTGCAGTACGGTTACAGTCTGGGAGTCATTAATGCACCTCAAAAGGTATTAAAGGCTTAGAGGCCTATTAGTTGCACTATATGCATTCTGTCCTCTTATATTTTATTGCTTAGTTTAGTTTAATTTAGGTATTATTTCATGACAATCAACAGCACAGAATTTTTGCAGTCCAGTATCTTATTAAAGCCATAACATCAAATAAACTTAAATGCTAATATTAAGGTTCAGTAAAATAAAGTTAAGTAAAAATGCATGGTATTGATGATGACAGAATGAAGACAGATTTCCGTTTTAGATCTCTTACCTAAATAGGGTCAGCAATGTCACAGCAATGAATATTAAAAGCCACTATTCCAAAAAAAAAAGAATTGTTGCAGTCAAAACTATTTCCATTGTTCTGAAAATGAACTATACACATGTTCACTGTTTCTATAATTTACAAAGAAACAAGTGTTTCCTGTTTTAGAAATGAAACCATGAATCAACCATGAATGCATCAGATATCTGTTACTGAGACCCCCACAGAATGCATGATGTGTTTGTGCACGCAACATGTGCGTGTATTATTTCTGTGCATGCGCTTGTTTTCCTTTTAGGTGTGCATTAACCTGTCCATCATTCCTCCTCCGTCTCAGTTTGTGCAAACAATCGCAAAAGACCTAAGTGCATCTAATGTATAGGCAGCCCCTAATGCACCTGGTGATGCTCAACAAACATCTCCATGTCGTAGGTTATTGAGCAGCATTATGGGCGATCCTTGGGGGTGTGGTCGGAGAAGGCCGCCGTCCTATCAGAGAACAGCACAGAGGAAGAAGGGTTCCTAGAGGCAGGTGAACACCCTGCTGTGGTCATGTATTGGTCGTTGTCGGTGGCAATCTTCTCCATCGGTGGGATGTTCTCCTCCTTCCTGGTGGGGTTTGTGGGGGACCTGCGAGGCAGGTGAGGAGAGGAGGAAGATATGAGAAATGATGATAAAGCAGATAAGTAGGTCTAAGCATGAGGGCTTGGAGGTGATGGAGGAAGTATAAAAGTAAATAAAGGAGACAGACGGGAAAAAGAAGGTTGGAGGTAAAAAGGTGAAGAGGGTAGAAAAGCAGAGGAGGAAGAATGAGTGAACAGTGTATTCTTAGTGGGTGTCATATGAGATCTGAGAAGAAAGTCGAAGAGGAGAGGAAGAGGTTAGGGATGAAAATAGAAGACAAGGAAGAAAAGAGTGAGAAAATTGAGCTATAGAGAGGAGAAAGGTGGTGAGAAAATAATCTGAAACAGAACAGAATCCTTAAGTTGGTGGAAATCAAACCATCATCTCTCTCTCTCTCTTTCTCTCTCTCTCCCTCTCTCTCCCCCCTAGGATAAAGGGGATGTTAATGGTCAATGTACTGGCTATAGCTGCTGGACTGCTGATGGGGTTGTGTAAGATGTGGAAACCTCACATCATGGTCATCTTAGGCCGTGCTGTCATGGGCTTTTATTGTGGTACGGGAAAACACACATTACATTCATACCTTCAATTCAAATTCCCAGAACTTAAATTGTTAATCACAGTCTCGATGGGATCTAGTGCATATTAGATGACCTGTCCTTAATATGGAGTCATTATGATGGCTTTAAAAAACTTGCAATACATGAAGTGTAAATATTGCAAAGTGTCCTACTTCTATTTGCTGAGTGCTGGACTCATTAACTGTGAATGCAAAACAAAGCCTGAAAACTGCATAGTCATGAATATAAGCTCATACATTTGTAGTTAACTCAACCCACAGGAGCAAGTTTATTATATTATCATTATGAAATCATATACAGTATGCAAAATATTTTGAAGACCTATATATGCCCTGCTTTGCACATTCCCAATTGACCTGTTCACCTAAAATGCCCCTCCATGACTGCATTGGATGTGAGTTACTTCATAGGGGAAATCAATAATGGGTCATAACTTTCACCTGGATCCACCTGGTCAGTAATATTTGGTGATTTGTACCCTCAATGTACATTTAGGTTCAGTTACCTTAGGCTGTGTGTGTTTCAGGGCTGACGTCTGGTTTGGTGCCTATGTACATTGGAGAAATTGCTCCCAAGGCTTATAGGGGGGCTCTGGGCACTTTACACCAGCTGGCGATAGTCATTGGAATCCTAATCAGCCAGGTGAGGTGCACATACACACACACACACACACACACACAGATATAGTGCACCCTATGCCACTGAAAGTTCATACAGCATCCCTCTCTTTTATGGATGTGACAGTTATCTTAATATCATTCAAACACCGAGGATAGCAGAATCCCTGGCTGACCACATTTAAGTGAATAGATTACTATATTAATAGTGTGTATGTGCTTCTGTGTGGATGTATGTCTAGGTGATAGGCCTGGACTTCCTGCTTGGTAATGATGATATGTGGCCCGTGTTGCTGGGTCTGTCTGGGGCTCCAGCAGTTTTACAGTCCCTCCTGCTGCCTCTGTGCCCCGAGAGCCCGCGGTACCTCTACATCAAACTGGGCAAGGAGCAAGAGGCCCGCAAGAGTAAGACACACACACACACACACACACACACACACACACACAGAAACTCTTTGTCTCTTCCTTTGTCTTTTAAAAACCTTCACACACATGCTCAGAAGCACACGCTTGTGCTCAACACATACAAAGCCTTGTGAAAACACATGCACATACACACACAAAAATATACTTTTAAACATACACATTTACTCACTCTCTCTTTCCTGTCCTCCTTTCCTTCTGTGTCCTGCTGCAGGTCTGCGCCGTCTGAAAGGGGATTATGTCCCGACCTCTGATCTGGAAGAGATGAGGAGGGAGAAGGAGGAGGCCGAGAAGGAGGCCAAGGTCTCCATCCTGTCTTTGGTAGGTCCCTATGGAGGAGATTAGAGATAGTCAACACAGATATTTAAGTGCAAAGTGTGACTGTTGCCCAATTTTAGCTGAGGGTGGGGGTGGGTGGTTAAAGTCAACCAGTAACCCATCTAATACCTTTAATCATTATTTAATAAGGTAATATGATTTTGTCAGTTTTAGAAAATCTTTATGGTGTTTTCCACTTTATTTAAGGACCGTGGCAGCATTAGAAGTTAGAGGTTAGCTCAGAGGTTTATAACTGGATGGATGTTGGTTCAAATATCCGGACTAGCTGGGAAGATGTGGGAGGGGAAAGTGAATAAGCACTTCATTCCTTCCCTCACAAACGACTGCTGAAGTCAGTGCCCTCCTGGATTCCCCCCAAGTTGTACAGTGGAGAAGACAGGTGGTCAGTAGTAGGAGATTAATTGCACTGGGCTGGTGAATCAGAAAGAGGAGTGCTTATTTAATGCATAGCGGCTGACAAAGAAACAAACAAAAGCACTCGGCCTTTAGCATTTCACAGCTCTCAGGTGTGCGTGTGTTGAACTCAAATTCAAATCATTTCACGTGCATGCTGGCTGTGTGCTTCAGCCCACTGCTTCATGCTTCACTGTATACTGTAAACGCTGTGTGTTTTCTGTCCTAGATCCTCTCCTCAGTGTACAGACAGCAGTTGTTTGTGGCGCTCATGATGCACCTCTCCCAGCAATTCTCAGGCATCAATGCTGTGAGTGACAAATTTGCTTTATCCCTCCCTCTTTCTACCTCTCCTTCAGTTATTTTCAGTTCACTTCAAATTAAGATATTTAAATGAAATGATGGCATGACATGCTAAAAATGTCATTTCACTGCTTCCCTGAGCATCAGAGTACATAACAGAACATCTCAGCTTTGGTCAAAAAAACATCAGTTAACCATTTACTCCTTTTCTTGCCAAAAATGTTTTCTCTTTCTAAAAGAAAACCGATGAAATTGAGTGTTTGTGCATAAATGGGGAGCAAATTAGATTTATATTACTCTGCGTTACAGCTGTATTTACTGTCATGCACCACAAACTATAATCATCCACAGGGCAATTAACTGTATATTGTTATATATCACTTTATGAGCAGAACAGATTAGTTTGTATGTTTATGGCTGGCTCTTAACAACATGGAAAAATCAATGTTTGTTTTGGCCCAAAGATCTTTTATTACTCCACATCTATCTTCACCCGAGCTGGTGTCAGTCAGCCCGTCTATGCCACCATAGGAGTAGGGGTCGTCAACACCATCTTCACCCTCGTGTCTGTGAGTAGCAACACACACATTCTTGCAGATACAAACACACACAGACACATAAAGGCAAAAACAAGCATACATTCATGCACATTTAAACATACAAAAATACCTCAGTGATGTGTGCATGCTGTCTTTAGTTCATATTTACACACAAACACACATATGCAGGCACACAGACAAACTGTGTATGTTCCAGGTTGCTCTGGTGGACAAAGCTGGCAGGCGTTCTCTGACTATGATCGGTCTGGGAGGGATGTGCTGCTGCGCCATTGCCATGACAGTGGGCCTCAGTTTTCAGGTTTGTGCAATCAGGCTTCAGAGCCACTGACACTGTCGAAACATCCAATGAAAATTTTAAAATCGGCTTTCATCATCATTTGGAATGTTCCGTATCTGTTTGTTGACATGGCAACAGTAAGAGTTTCATTTGCAACCTGCAAACAAATTGCATGGAAGTTACACTGTGTGAAGCCAGCCTTACACCAACCCCTTTCAGCATTGAGGGTGAGGTGGTGGAGGTGGTACAGTCACAAAAGTATCAGGGGATGTGCAACAACAAAATGGACTGGTCTGTCAATATGTAGGCTCTGTCTCAGAGAGGGCAGAGTAAACTGCACATCATGAGGGTCTTTCAACTCTATGTCCTATAGTTTACCAGTAAGTGGAGGTCACGGCACTGTTCTCTGTGGCAGAATCAAGGCAGAGGATGCTGGCAGGATCAAGAAACTAGTGAAAAAGACTGACTCTGTAACATGTTTGATCTGGGAAGCCCTGGAGGCAGTTGCAGAGGATGACTAGGAAAGTGAACTCCATCTTAGACGACACCTCCCACTCCCCTCTATGTTGAGCTGAGGCAGCTGCAGAGCGCCTTCAGTCTCCAGCTCATTCCCCAAAGGTGTCACATCGAGCGCTTCAAGTGCTCTTTCATGCCGACTGCCATCTTTCTGTACAGCGCATCGTGTCACAACAACCCTCAGCTAGTGCAGAAGACACATATGAACTATCCTTGACACCCCCCCAACCCCCCACCCTCTCTTATATCTATGCTCTGGGTTAATTTATATAACATCTTTACATCTTTCACAGTTTTCTATTTGCATATACTTCTGTCAAAATGAGAAACTGTCTGGAAGAAGCCTAGTGTTGTGCTGGTTTGTGTACTTGGTAAGGATGCCCCTTAGTATGAGGTGCACCATCTGAGAGAAGATTTCAGTGTAGACCCCTTGACACAAGAAGCTAGACAAAAACAACTATATGCATAAAATTCCTAATTATCATTTTAAGACCATGAAAAGACTCATGATGACTACAAGAGATATTTGATATCCTGTAAAACACCTGAAAAAATGTCATTTTGTGGAAGAAGATAGGACTGATGTATGAAGATGTTAATAAGAGACCAGGACACCACCCTGATGAGAATTTGTTTTTCTTGACTGAACGAATCCTCCCTCCAGAATGAGTACTCGTGGATGAGCTACGTCAGCATGACAGCCATCTTCCTCTTCGTGTGTTTCTTTGAGATCGGCCCTGGTCCAATTCCATGGTTCATAGTGGCTGAGCTGTTCAGCCAGGGGCCGCGGCCAGCAGCCATCGCTCTAGCCGGCTGCTGCAACTGGACCAGCAACTTTATTGTAGGCATGACCTTCCAATACATAGAGGTAAGCAGTACTGACACACATACACATTGTAAATTTGTGTAAGCCCATAGCCCAAGCCCGTATGTACATGCACATACGCAAACACACACACCTGTTAGTGTGTGTGTGTGTGTGTGTGTGTGTGTGCGCTCCTGTTCATCCTGACCTGTGTTTTTTTTTTCTTTTTTCTTTTTTCCCAGGGTTTGCTTGGGAGTTATGTGTTCATCCTGTTTGCTGGTCTGCTTTTGGCTTTCACGGTGTTTACTTATCTTCGTGTCCCTGAGACCAAGGGAAAGACCTTTGAGGAGATCGCCGCTGTCTTCCAGAAGGGACGGAAAAGGTTGCCGAAAACGCCACAGAACGCCAAAGTCGATACTGAACTGGAGCAACTCAAAACAGTCACAGATGCTTGAAATACGTGTGTGTGTTTGAATGTGTGATATGTATATGTGTCTGTCCATTTGTTGGTGTGTCTGTGTGTGTTTTTGTTACTTTAATTATGATAATCAGTTTCTGTTCTAGGCTGAAAACTGAAAAGGTGAGGAAAAAGGGTAATTTTGGGGGGTTAGGTTTAAAGTTAAAATTACAGTTAACCAAACATCCAAGTAAAGTGGGATTTACGTTAGGGAATGAACTCAGTGGATTAAGAATGTTTTCACAATTACAGTGATATAAGCTTAACGTTGTTGTTACCCAGGCAATCATTTTGGTCTTACATGGTAGGTTAACAAGCCTGAACATTACAGGCAATATTAAGTTTTAAATATCTGGAGTTTTCTTTACATGTCAAGCCTTATTTGCCTGGACTACAGCTATGGTTCATCTTCATAAAAGCTGTTACAGTATGGTATTATGGTTGACACACAATCTTACTGGAAGAATAACTACAATATGGGAGCCACTTGAAATGACACGAGATAACAAACATCTGGAATATTCCTATCCTGTGCAGCATTCCTATAATATTCCTAGAAGGAATTGTAGTGTATATGTTACTCAGTAGAGTTTTTAACCTATAGCAGGTGGATGTTATTTTAAAGTTTTGTAATGTCTTTGAAATAAAATCATAAAGCCAACAGAAAGTGTTTATGTATTTTCTTGAACTAAATATGCAGTTCCGATGAATGGACTCTTACGTGGCCTTCTTACATTCCTTCATCAAATGTTGCCTGGCCAGTGGCTTTTAGAAAATCCACTCAAGGGCAGATCCAGGGGTGCAGAAAGCAGACAGATGGCAGTGAATGTTTAACCCATGCCAGAGGAAATTAAGCAGGCGTACAGACAGGTCTATTTACCCAAAGACACCGTTCCTCTCACACAACCCCCACAACGCCTACATCATGCAACGCCCCAGGACAAATTCAACACTAATTGCAAGCTGGCTATGTGAGCTCTTCTCAGTACACACAGGACTACTGCTCTGAGCTAAACAGACACGAGATAACAAACATCTGGAGACACTGAAAACTTTTAGTGCCTTTGTTCATCCGCAACTGTAAAAGAGGAGAACCAGTTGGGACAGGTATGCTGTGAGCCATCCCAATTCTCCCATGTGCTCCTGTCCTTATTAGAGATTGGGAAGTCATTACTTAAAGTGCTGTCCACCAAAGAGACACATAGCTAGAAATAGGGGGGACTAAAATTATTTTTGTATGTGTGTGTGTTTTTCTTTTGCTGCTACCACATTGTTTTTGTATTCTGAGTTCTGACAATATATATGACGTTTTGCTGTATATTTTGTAGTAGTGTGCAGCACCCAAATTGCTGGAGTACAATCACACCCTGACCCTATTGGGGGAATTGCCTGTGTCAACTTCCCGATGCCTATATAGATCATGAAACCATTCTTTTCTACATTTAATACTGCTGTGACTCTGGCTCCCAAAAGATCCGGCCTTAAGCTAATTATTGCAAATCAAGAAATCTCAAAAATGTTGCCAGAGCAATGTACCAATTTACCTGAAATAAACACAGCCTCAAAATTACCCAATTATTGGTGAAGCCTGAAGCCATGTGGTCCTCATTTTAAATTAGTTGAACATGTATGGAAATATCAATATGCTTATGCTTAAAAATTACACAATACTTCCAAACACAGCATACCTGTTCCTGTTTAAAATTTCACTCCTGCCAAAAATACTAAAATCACTGAAACTAAAAATAAAGGCAAAGTAAAACTAAACATTAGTCAATAAATAAATAACATAAACCCCAATACTATAATAGTAAGATTGCTATGCAGTTGTCTGACACAAGGCCATCCTGTAAATGCTGGGATAGGCCATATGTACAAAAATGGTCAGCATTAAACCACTTTTATCCTTTTGCAATACACATGTGCATTAGTCTATCTTGAAGCCCTCACAAAGGCTGAAAGATAATGATTTACAAAATATAAGCTTGGAATCAACTGTTTTGCAATAATTTGCGATATTTAAGAAACAAAAAAACTTGTTTCTCTAAATCCAAAATAAAATGTTGAAAACTTGACGTAATAACAAAATAACTTGACGTAATAACAAAACGCCTACAAACGGAATGTGTTCATATGTGCACTTTCGCCTTAGCAATAATTAGCCGTCCATGCAAATAAAGTACCTCTGGGCTGAAACTGAAGTTGAATTGACATGCAAAGAAGGTAACAATGAACCGCACCGATCACCAACTCAAACGCCCATCCCACTTTCGTCACGGAGGCCCCAGACCTGCCCTCCCGGTTCCTGCTGCAGTACAAAAGCTTTACGCATGAGTACCGTCGTCCCGTTTTTGGACTAAGGTAAGCGCAGTAGCACACTCTGACATGTTTAAAGTTGTCACTGAATACTTGCTGTTTTGTGGGGTTAACAATGTATATCGCTAAATGTGTCAAGGTGCGAGGCATTTGTCGTCGTGATTGAATGACTGAGTAACAACTTCTGCCAGGGTCCTTCAGCAATGGAAAGAAGTTAGCTTACTAGCTGAGCTAACGTTAGCAACGAAGCCGTTAGCGTATGTTGATGGATGTGGGGCGTGATAGATACCTTTGCTAACGATGAAAGAAAAGGCACAAGGTGGTTGACGCCGGCTGCTAGCTTAGTGTTTTTAAGCTACAGTAAGTTAGTCATCTTGCTGAACTGCCCGCAACCTAGCTATTGTTGTTGAATAACCAGCTAGCTGGCTTCCTTACCCAACTTAGGTATGTTAAGCATAGTTGAAATGACAACGTTTATTTGTTAACGTTAGCCAGTCCGTTCAAAAGTAAGTTAAAGTAACCATTTCAGGTCGCTAACTTCCCTTGGATAACAAATGAAAGAAGTTTCCATGTCAATAGCGCGACCCTAACACAACAAAATCAGCCACACGTTTATAAGGTAGTGGGTGCGCTAGCTAGTGTTAATTTTGACCATGTAGAACTATTGACATATCCATGTCCACAAATTTTGGTGTATTGTGTTGAGTTCGAAGTAGTCTGACGAAAACATAGCTAGCACGACCACGTAAGCACACCTTGTCAGAGTCAGGGACAAGGTGTCCACTACCACTTACTGCTGACAGCTGTTGGGTTTTCACCATCTCACTCGCAGTTGTTATTCCAGCAAGCCGTGATTTCATTGTAGTTTTAGCTAAAATACTTACATGTGTACTCACAATTATAATCCAGTAATCAGCTGATACGATTACCCCTAAAATACATTTGTTAGTTAATGAATCTTGATGACTCATTCTACTGGAAGTGTTTCTAAGTAATGTTGCCGGTTACAACAGATTGTTTTTGTGTGCTTGTGTTCCTCTGGGTGCCTTTCTATAGCAGCCTGTGACCCATCATGGCAGAGACTGAGCCTGATTTCAACACTGGAAGTTCTGGGGCCTCAGAGACCTACCCCATGCAGTGCTCTTCTCTGAGGAAGAACGGCTTTGTCATGCTGAAGGGACGTCCTTGCAAGATTGTAGAAATGACTACCTCGAAGACCGGCAAGCATGGACATGCCAAGGTAAAACCTTAACATGCATACTTTGGAATGCATAGCTTAAGGCTATTTGGTGATTCAACCTAAAGCATTTCTTATTTAACAAGTGACCCCAGTGTTCACTTGGCTGGTGATCAGATGTCTGAAATAAAGATGTGTTTTCCCAGGTTCACCTTGTTGGACTTGACATCTTTACCCAGAAGAAGTATGAAGATATATGCCCATCAACCCATAACATGAATGTCCCAAATGTCTCTAGAAAAGACTACCAGGTAAGATGTTGATGTCGGACCCCTCAGTGCATCAGTGACTTACCTGGGCATTGGTAAAAGCCACACCTCTCTGACAAGTAGTGAACAGCCTGGTTTCCATTTCAGAGAAACATGAGAAAAGGAACTTAAAGATCATCACTGCCATTGAGTTTTCCCTAAAGCCATATTGTTTCATTGCGTGTTTGCCGCCGAAAGATTTGCTGTTATGTAGTTTGAATAGAAAGTTGTGGCAGTTTGGATCATCTGTTAAATTTGGCTTATGCAGCATTTTGCATAGACCCCAACAACCCCCACATGGCCTGCTCTGGAGAAGCTGCCCATGAAAGTGCAAGTAGATAAAGGTTCATGATCTTGTTATGATGCGTGGTGGTATTTCCTACATGTTTTGAGGGAGTACTGTTCAGTAGCCGTTCCATTTCCCTTTGTGTGTTGGGTTTTCACTCGGCAAAAAAGCAGAAACTAGTGGATAAGCTGTAAGGATAGTTATGGCGTCTTGCTTGCTTGCTGGGTGTGGTACACGTGTTTCAGTGTTGAGGTGTCTCAGTGGTTGTGAAAGAACATACAGGTTTTAAACTTGTTGAGCAGGTTTCACCTTGGCCAACGAGTAGTCTCTCCTTCACTAATTAGAGGCCTCTTTAGGGGCCACGTGGCTGTAAATTCTGTTAAAAAATTGAGGGAACACTATCAAGTTATGGGCTAAGATGCCTAAATGCTAAATAAATAGAAGTTACTGGCCAGTTGACTGGTAAACAAATTTTCAAATCACAATGAACAGCCAGGTGCGGATACTGTTATTGATTGACTGAAATGTCATGATCCTCATTGTCCTTGTGACGTGATGTGAAAGAAATCAAACTATTCAAGTAAAGTAATCTTGTAATGAAAAGGTCAGTAACTGGATTTTCTGTAGCGCAGTCTATCGGTGTTTATCAGTCAGCGGAAGACAAGCTAAAAATCTAAGTTAAAAAAAATCACTTAATCATAATGCACAAATGTGGTGATGTGATTTCCGGGTACAAGGATTGAGAGGTGCAGTTTCAATGATACCGGAACATTTTTGGCCAGTTAAAATATAATGGGCTGGTCTATTTTCTCACTTTACTTGCTGTGGGCAGATGGACAAAGCTGTTAATTTTGGATGCTGTTGGTGAGGGTATATGCAAATTCTCTTAAAGGGATATGTGACAGTCAGTAGCAGTCACAATGACTGCTAGTTTTGGCCTCCATATTGCATCATAGCCTAAGTCTTTGTAACTTGTTTTTTCTGTTGTATTTACGCTTGAACATCTGATCCTGTTAAGGGCTTTACACTGAACCTGTTCCGATAGGTGTTTCTATTGCTCGGCCATACAGCATTAAACCCTTAATTTGATCATGCGTGTAGTAGTATTGCTGGAACAAAAACTTGCATGACAGGGCTTCTTCAGGACTGCGTCAGGAAACAAGCAATTGGTACCACCTCCCACAAGTGCTGTTAATTATGCTGTGTGCCTCCTGTGGCTACACGGAGTCAGTCCCTTGTTTGGCACTTCATTGACACTTGAGGGCGAGACGTCTATATTGAAACAAATTCCTTTTGCTTCTCATTAAAACTCAGGAGTGCAGACCTTGCATCTCTCCATTGTTAAGACCATTGACATTGTAAGTGAGCCTCTATAGACATGGTCGATGACATGGTATATCGATTTTTTTCTAATTGGTTCTTTTGCTGATCCAGTTTCTCTCTTTCTGCTCTTTTGGGTCTCTTAAAACTTTCAGGTATTGGATATTGAGGATGGTTACCTATCCCTGATGCTGAGTGACAATGCAGCGGTTGTCAGAAACGACCTGAAGTTGCCAGAGACTGACCTGCGTAAAGAGATTGAACAGAAGTTCAGTGGAGACGAGCCTTTCCTGGTGAGTTTGATGACACAGCATTATTCTGTGTGTAGTTTCTGGATTCAGTTTAGAGTGTAATGGTGTGTTCAGACCAAAAGCTATAAGTCAACAAGAATAAATATTCAACAGAGAGTTGCTACTTGTGGTTTTGTCGCATTGGGCTACTTTGTCGCGTTAAGCAACATTGTAGCTGTAGCTGGAAAATGTTCAACTCAAGCCATGAAGTTGCCTGATGTAAAAAAAAGTGACAGCCAATCATATTTGTCCATTCAAGTGATCTGGCCCTGGATCTTAACCTACAGTTCATCAAACTGACCTCTAATACATACCACCACATACTAGGGGTGGGAATCACTGTTTAACAACATACAACATACAATACTGTCACAATATTTTGCCCATGATAACGATAGTATCACGATACAGGTGATTCTGCGATGTGCGATATATTGTAAGACAATCAGCTATGATACATCATGATATGTGACTGAAGAAGAAAAAGTATCCTGGAAAAGGCAAAATAATTTTTCAATAAACAGGAATCAATAATGTTTTTCAGTCTTTTAATGCGCACACCTACATATGAATGTCTTACGTTTAAAGGTATAAATAAAATCCAATTTTGAAATCATTTATATAATTATATAAGGCTGTATATAAATATGAATTTAAAATAGATACTCATCTAAATAATTGTAGTAATATTATACTATTATTCACAACCACATTAAAATAGATACATAGAATGTCAGTATGTTTAATAAAAGTATCGGTACTTGGCACAATTCACTGAGATGTGATGAACCATGAGCCAACACCCGGCAGTGGTATCTTTTCTTCTGGGGCTTCAAGTATGGGGCACAGCACAACAGCAGCAGCAGCAAGAGAGATTTGAGTTTGGTCCATGGTGTGAATTGAAAAATCAACGCTATTTGGTACCCTATTTATACAGTAAACAAAACAGTAAAAACACTGTGTACTCTATTTATACAGCAAACAAACTTTTTGTTGTTGTGGTCCCTGCCCGACACTGGGTCTCAGAAACCTAGAGGAACACCCCCTCACCCCTGTCCTTAGTGCAGCACATCAGATCTGGTGCTGTTTTTGGGTGCTGTGTCATTGTAGAGTCTGATGGCTGATGTTTGCTAAACTCAACATGGATAGATCTCCTTTCCTTAATAGCAAAAATATCTTTAACGTTGTATGGCATAACAAAATAACTAGTTAAAAGGGTTATACTCATTGTTAGGTAGTGGCAGCTAGCTGCTACGCAAAGTGTTTGTCACAGGTCTTCAAATGAGCTCAATGTGTTATAGGTAGGGCTGTCAAATTAACATGGTAATTTTGATTAATTAATTATAAGCATAATAATGCGTTTTAAAAAATAACGCAAATTAACGCATTTAATATTATGTAATTTTTATGGTAATGTACCGATGTTACTGTAAGTTGCTGCGTGTTGAATAACTCCACCTGTGTCAACAAATAACCCAACCGTCACATTTTGCCACAATGTTAGTCATTATGGGGTTCAGACTCTCTGACAAAGGGGCTGCTCAGCTGGAGCGGCTGCTGCGGTGTGGAGTCAATCCAATGCACCAGTCTGATCCCATGAGTCTCACAGTTCAGCTGGTCGGTGCGTTAGTTGTCATGCATGTAAATAGTATGTTAAACTGTTAAAACACTGTTATGGCCACAATTTTAAAAAACTGTTCTGACCACATTTTAGGCTCAGTGACAGGCTTATATACAATGAAAAAAGACATATTTGGAAAAATGATGGGAACCATTGATTTCTAATCCCCCCTATTCAGTACTTTACTCATGTGCCACGATAATGTTTTTGAGTTGAAATATCTTAATTTGGGGGCTTTTCCAAGCAAATATTGATATATGTGATTACTTGTGATAAATTTGCGATTAATTAATCAGCATATCATGTAATTAACACGATTAAAAATTTTAATTGATTGACAGTCCTAGTTATGGGCAGTTATTTTTTTCCAACTTAAAAAACCCGAGCGGTATAAACTAATCCTGTTGCAGCTGGCCCCAAGTTTGATTATTTGCACTCTTCCCTTCTCAGGTCACTGTGCTTGCAGCTTGCAGTGAGGAGAGTGTAGTTGGCACCAAGTCCATGGTCCAGTAATTAACCAGGACACATCTGGAGACCTCCACACTTCCTATCCTCCATTTTGGTTCTGAAGCCTCACCAAAGCTAATGGCCTTCACCCCACACCTCTACCAGTTTCCCTGCTGATCACCTGAAATGTGGAAACTGGACTGGGCCAGCCTGTTCAACTGTACCTCGGCTCAGGGCTGAATGGCATTCTCTTCGATCACTGAAGTTATCAATGCTTACCCATCACAGCTTATGGGACATATGGTGGTGTTGAGTTTATTTGGACATGTATTATAAGGCATATTTGGCTATATAGATGCGGTGCCTCGGCTTCAACTTAACACACCTCCACTCCTCAATTGTTTTCATTTTTAGTGGATAATGTTGCAGCTCGTGCTTTACTTAGTGCACAGTTTTCTGACTCCAATCTAGATATGTAACTTCAGTGATGTCTTCATAATGCCTTTCTGCCTTAGACAATTAGCGCGCACACTCACATGCACGCTTACCAGTATAAACGCTCCTTAGCAGTCATATGTCTGATCAAACAGCCACATTTAATTCTTACCTCTGCACCTCAGCTGCAGGCCTTGTGACCAACCTGCTGCTCCAGCAAGCCAGGTGTCAATAAAATAGGCTTTCTCTAGCAGCCCTGCTGCCTCACCCGTTCTGGAGGCCAGCAGGCCATGACAAGGGGGAGGCGGGTCAGTTTTCTCTACTATGCTATGAAACCTTTTCCTTTCACTTGAGGCCTTTATGATGTGACAGATGTAAAGAAAGTCATTTTGAAAGAACAAAAAAGATGAACACCTTTACAATTATTTTTAGTTTTCTTAAAATCTAATTTTATCATGCAGCTTTTTGACAGGAATGAAATGTTGCTCAATACCACTTATATTTTTGCAAAGATGCAGGTTATTTTGTGACTTATAGGGATGCAGTCCTAGCAGCATTTTGCCGTGGGAGTCATTCATGCCCCAGTGGGACTGGCAGCATAGCAGCCTAAGAAGAGAATAAATGAGACAGATGCTGTAGTAAAATGTATGCTGAAAAAAAAGATAGTAGTTGTAGAAAAGCCACTGTGGGAAAGACGTGACATTTTGTTTCAAGATTTTTGTCCAGAGTTCCTGCTTTAATTAATGATTGTACCTCATGTGGATGTGTTCAACAAGTGTAGCAATGAGTCCATTTTTGCACAATAATATCAGCAGTGGGAGCTACTCTGCTCTGCTTCCATGCTGTCCAGGATAAAGGGACCAGCAAAAAAATGACTTTAACACTAAGTCAGGTCATGTAAAGCTATTGCTTGTGGTCTGATTTCAGCCACTCCCAGCATTATTTCCTTATTAGCTCTGTCAAGACACTGGAGTAACCTACAGGGTGTTGTAGTTAATATTTTATTCCACATTCATTTTTTTTTTTTACCTTCGTTTGCTTGTTCTGTTCAGAATTATTACATGTTAAGAACTGTGGTGTTATAGCAGTGGCTCCCAGCTTCGATCCTCAGGGCCCTGAGTACTGCTCATTTTCCATTGTAGCTGTATAATAATGACCTAAACCTGGGATACCAGGTGAATGCAATTACCTCCCTGTCTGGATAGAAAGGCACCAGTGCTCTGGATCCCAGGGACTGAAGTAGGAAACCACTACATTACAGTATGTGCTGTTATCATACAGAATAACCTAGAGTAACAGTCAATGTTGACCTAATGGCACAGTTCATGGCCAGTGGTTTTAGCATGGAACTCTCCCTTGAAATAAGAGAAAAGGCATTTTACTTGCAGCTGAACACACCTCTACTACCGGGCTAGGTCTTCCAAAAAGTATCTTAATCCTAAAACCTTCTTAATGCTGATTTGTTAGTAGTGCAAAGATGGACTGGGTAGTAAGAACCTAATGTGTGAGACCAGGCTCTTCCCAGCCCTAGCAGAGGACAAAATTGTCTTCCCTAAGCCATATCTATACTGTTCTACATGTATGTTCCCTTGGCTGTTGTCAAGACCAGATGCAGAACAGCACAGACTCCTTTCTCTTCCCCAGCTTCCTATTATCCAGCTGCTTTGGCCTCTGATATGTCTAGTCTCCTCCAAACCCTGTCCTCTTCTTTTTTTTAAACTTTGTTACTGGTCATCTCTCACAAGAAGAACTTCATCCCTGTGACGTTGGGGGTTCCTCTGATTTGGTTTTAGTCAAAGTTTACACTGTAATGGAGACCCACTGGTCTAGGTTGGCCTCACATGCTAACCGAGCATCAGTGCCTGTTGGGGATCCAAATGCAAAATGACTGAGATGAGCGTCATGAGGCAACCTTTTCTCAGGACTCCAAACTGAGTGTTAAAAAGGAGATGTGTTACTGTATGGGCACCGTGACTGAGAGTAATGGAATTACAATGATTAGCATTGAGTTTTTTGTTTAGCGTTGGTATTATCTCGTTGTATTCAGGTGTTGGAGAATAATGTTGAAATGCCTATTGTTGTATCATCCTGGTCTTCTCCAGCACCTCTCAAGGTGAATGTGTGCTCTGTTTTTCTTTTTCCTTCCCTTGCTCCCCCATGTTATTTCTCTTGTAAGAAACAAATATTTGTATGTATAGACTGCAGGTATATCATGTTGAAACATAGGGATGGGTGTGTTACCCTTGCTTGTATGCATTCCTGGAATATGCTAGGGATGGAGTTTGAGGGCACTGTTTCAACTTGGCACATGCATCCTTTGCCCTTGCCTCTCAATGAGGTAATGAATATTTAGCCACAGGAAATTGTTTAAGACAGTTTTTTTTGTTTGTTTGTTTTTTTAAAGAGGAGTGTGAAGATGCATGCTCCAAGAACTGGAAGTGAGCCTTTCTTCACTCCATCCAAACTAATGTATGGCTACTGTCTTAAGAATCACGACTCTTTGTTTATTTCTATGTGTAGGTCTAATAAAGTTCATTCTGATGTTACTGGTTACAGCCTCCACATCTCAGCTGTTTTCCTTTATCTAATCTGAAGACTTTGACCCACAATGTGACAAGTGTGCTCAGTTACTTTGTCTCAGCAGCATACTGCCTTCTGTAAACTCCCACTGAACTCTGTAGGAAATACATCCTCTCCATTACATGTAAAACACAGGTTTGACATTATGACGTTTTGCATAGTTGCATGAAACACATCATTATAACACAAAATACCCAGGTTAGATGACCTTTGTGGTTAATTTTAGTGACCTCTTGTCGACACATTACTGCAGTAGTGGACCCTGAAGAATCCAATCTGGAGTCAACAGCCTCATAAGAATTATTTTAATTTAATCTTGGACACTTAAATATGTTGAAATCCACATTAATACTAGTTTAATAAACTTGGAGAATGACAATTTAAAGTGTGTATCCAGTGCATGCAGGTAAATGGTTTGGCTCTACCGTGGTAAAATGTGATAAATACCAAACTGCAGTGAGAAACAACTATCACACCATTAACTGTATATTTACTTGTAAACTAGCATGCCAAACGATCAATAAAGTGATTCTCAAAATGCTTGTCCAGTTTCACCTGTAAATCTTCAAAGAAAAGGGAGTTGTGTATTTGCTGTTGATATTGATATTAACAGAATAGTGCAACCAGTGGATGAAAATGGACATTTATTAGTTTTTACCACAGTTGATATTTTTCTATAAACTAAGTGACATCTAGAAGTACTAATACTGGTTGAGTGCTTTCTTATCTTGTATGGAAAGATATTTCAGACAGGGAAGTCATAGACAATGATTGATTGATGTGGCATGACACTAAGTTTGACTTTGAAGGACTAGATCTGCTTTCATGTTAGGTACTGCACACATTTGATTTCATAAATCACTGCTGCACACATAGATTTTTTAGGGATATAGATAATCCTCCTGTAGAATGAAATTACAGACCTCAGCAGTTGGAGGTGGGGAGGAGCAGGGCTGAAGTAATAGATTGTAATTGTAAGAGAGTCAAGAAACAGCCAGAAGCAGCTGTCAAGGTAAGCTGACAAGCTTGTCATTTAAAAAGCCTTGAATTTAGGAAGTGAGATGATGATTGGCTAATCTGCAAAGCACCACAGTGAGAAGACCTATCATCTTACAGCACCTGAAGAGTTTCATGACTGCACTTGAACTGGTCATTTACTCTCTGGGAAATGAAAACTGAAATTATCTTGCTTAATAAAGACTTTGGTGGGGTCTATTTGATATATCAGAGCTGCCCAATTTCATATTGTATTTCATTTTATACCTCTTTTATATTGCTGACATATTAATCTTTGTAATAGTCAGATATGCAAGTACATCGTATTAATACGATGTACATGCCACATTACTCACTAGAAATTCCATAGGTCAGGCTTCACAGAGATTTGGGCTTAGGGTTTAGTTACCCTTTAAACATTATTTCTATGGCATTCCGGTTTCATTAAACAAATGGAAATCGCAGTGAAAAAAAATGGGAGAGAGGGGAGATAACAAGCATCAGAGGTTCCAGGCTGTTTTCAAACCCATGATGTTGAAGGTACATAGCAGGCATCATTGTCAGTAGAGCCACCAGGATATAAAGCCTGCCCTTCAAGTAAATTTCGCCCCGACCCCTCTCAGAAAATGTGTACACTACTCCACAGGATGAGCATTTTATTCTTGCATCTATAATTAGTAATGTACACACTAATTTTCATTAAATTTCAAGGTCTGGATGTAAAGCATGGGATGTTCACCTCCAGATGTGTCCAAAGCATGAGGGGCACGCCATTTCATTGAAAATATGATTACCTGAACACCTAAGACTGACCAAGATAATCATGTTTAAAATTAGAAATGTTGACTTTTGAATACATTTTGAAGCTGTTGCTGGAAATGTAGGAAATATTTGGATGAAATGTTTTCCACGTTTCATTCTGTCTTTTTTCAAAATATAAAAAAGGCAGGCATTGGTCAGTAGATGGCAGTAGAGCATCACACATGGTAGTTTATTGAGTCAAGTTTTTTTTTTTTTTTTTTTTTACTTCCCTCTTGAATGTTTACATATGGAAACCCCAGGGAAAAAGCTTGAAACTATAAAAATCTATCTATCTGTCTATCTATCTATCTATCTATCTATCTATCTTATATTCTATTTGTATTTTTCATTCATTCATTCATTTGCTGTTGCTGGTGTTAGTCTGATTGGTTTAGGCTGACACATGGCTGTATTATTACATTTTCTTCGTTGTGCAGCTTGAAAGGATATTGACAAATTAAGTGCCAGTTTGTGTGTGTGTGTGTTGTGTGTGTGTGTGTGTGTGTGTGTGTGTGTGTGTGTGTTTAGAAGTGACATGAGCTTGACCCCGGCTGCCAGCTTCAAACTGGATGGAGACAGTAATGCATTATCTCTGTCTCTTTCACACACACATACACCCACACACACACCCACACACACACATGCACACATAAACCTGGATCTCCAACAGGGCACAGCTTTGAACTCCAAAAACGAAACGAAAACTTTCCAATCTCTCCCAGTTGGATACACCGCCTCTCTACCTCTACCGTAATACCTTAGGACTCTTCCTTTAATCAAATCTAACTTACGGCAGAATAAACCCTGTATCCAAATGGTCCTCAGGTTAAATACACACACACACACTTTCACACACAAACACACACACACACTGCTGAATCCCAGGCCTCTCTGTGGCCGTTAGAAAGAAACCACCACTGCTTCTTTCCTCCCAGAATGTTTTAACGGGATCGAGCGGGCCGAGCGCACAGACCGAAGCAGGGATTGAGGAGGGGATTGGAGGAGGTTTTCCGGGCCGTTCCTTGGCGCTCCGAACCTTGTTTATCCAGACGGTGAAGCCACTGGAATCCTGGCTGATGTTTGGACGAGATGAAACGGTTGGGAATGATTTGGGAATAGTTAAAGGGTCAGGGTATTGGGAAAAGGGCTTCCATTGTAAGTCAGAGGTACACACACACACACACACACACACACAGACACATGCACACACACATACATTAGCTCTGGGGTAGGGCAAAGCTTAGTAGAGGGTCATTATGTAACAACAGGACTGATGTCTCAAAGCAGCATGGGATGGGGAGAAAGAAGAGATCAAAGCATTAGTGTGTTTATGTGTCTTATAAAACATATGTGATGTGTGTGTGTGTGTGTTATGAAACTATGTAATTTTGCGTGCTTGTGTGTGTGTGTGTGTGTGTGAGAAAAAGAGGGAGATGGAGATGAGAGAAAACAGCTACATTCAGGTTTCGCCAGCTGTCTCCTACTGTTTCCAATGTGTTCCGCATTAAGACCGTATTGTTTTCGACACTGGGGTTCACTCACACACAACACCTCATAACTCCAGCCCCCAAAAGCACCCAACTGGGCTTCATTGTCAGTGATCTCACCGTTGTCTAGTGTTGAAAGCACTCAAAAAGAAGCCTGCAGGTATAGCAAGTATTACAACACCTAATTTAGTCTTCAGATACCTTTCCCATTTTGTGAAGCTGAGCCCACCCACCAATCGGATATAAGGCTGAGTGATATTACAATTTCATGAGTTGCATGAAAAAAAGAGTCATTTTAAAAGGTGCTACACCAAGCGTTTTAATCCCAATAACTTA
>OMKZ01016609.1:21940-42228 GCA_900302535.1 Neoniphon sammara
TCCTTTAGACTTCAAGTCTTTATGCTAAGCTAACATGAAATGCTAACCACTGGAACCGTACCACCGGACATACAGAGGTGAAAATGGTATCGGACATCTTGTCTCAGTCTGGGTAAGTCGGAAGAAGGCTATTTTGCCTAAAACGTTGGAGTATTCCTATCTTTTCTTTTATTCATCCATGGTGGCTATCACTGCTCATGCTAACCACCCAGTTCTTCCTCTGTTTATTCCAAACGAACCAGAAATGTAAAAAGCATTACTTCCTGCGTGCCAGAGGATTTTTCCCAAGAAAGAGCTGCCGGGAATTACACTAATATCAAATGAAATATCAGTGATCAGCAAAAGAGACATTTATTTGGGTGAAAATGACATAGATTATTACTTTAACTGGCCACATTCCACACTCAATAAATTCAAGTGATTGCTATTAGACCCATAAAACCGGGACTTCACTTAAGATTAAAGTTAAGTTTATTTAATACAAAGAGAAAGAGAGAGAGAGAGAGAGCTTGGAATTTATTTTTTTGCTGAAGCAGTGGGCGGTGGTGTTTTTTTCACAGCCCAGCTGCTCCTGATCTGATCTTCTCATCTAATGTGGAGGTCTGTGGCTTCCTTCCATCCTGGCAGCTCTTCCTATAGTCACCTCGCTTTGTTGTTGTTGTCTCACTGTGCTTTCTGGCAAAAAAAAACAACAAAAAAGAAGCCTCCCTCTCTTTCTCTCTCGCTCACTCACACATACAATCACACACACACACACACACACACACACACACACACACACACACACACTGTTCTGGCTGTGCCTGATGTCTGGCCTACCATCTGTGCTGCTGTGACTGTGGTAAGAGATGTAATCCACTACCAAATACAGCCTAGTTGGTTGTGTGGGAACCAGGGATCTGACACTAAATAACAACTGGTGCAGGGCAGAGTTTCTCTGACACACACACACACACACACACACACATTCCACCTCAATGGAACACATGTATTTGTCCCCCAGTGGAAACCTGGTGATGCTGAGACAGTCTCATCCATTATAACCATAGAGCCTAAGAAAAACCCCACAGGTCAGCTGCTGACTCATATACCAGAAGCACATTACACGCCGATGTTGCAGGACATCTCACATTTGTCGAGCTACTGAGCCACTGGACCTCATCTTGAGTCAAAATAGTACACTCACTTTAGGATGAGGCAGTGAAACAAGTTTGAACATTACAATTAAGAGTCTAGAGCAAGGGAGCTCCTAGCGTCAAGTGGGCCAGACGTTAAAACAAGAGTTGGCGAGATGCTGAAGTCTCATAGGTCTGGCCTCGCAGGACTAGAACCAGCAAGATGTAAAGCTCCATGGATTGGTGTAGACATTGGTATAGACGTTTGTATGTGAGTGACAATAAAGAAGACAGCAATAATGGATCAACTGACTGCAATTTTTGTTTGCACATGAAAGAAGATCACGGAGGTTCGGGCACGTACATGGTCGGGCCAATTGGATTACGGAGAGGGTTGGAGACGGTTCCCATGATAAAAGCGGCAGTCATCCCCACTCTAAACAGAGTGATGACATATCCTGCGGCAATCTAACTGTCTCAAACTACAAGAGCGATGACAAAAATATCAAACATGTTGGAAAATGATCTGGACGTCCCAGACAGTCCCAGACTGATCTTGACAATTTGTCTGGGACCATCTGGGACGCCTAAATCGGCTGTGATATCTTACGCCGCACGCCCGGCGTTACTCATCTTGTAAAGCAAGTAACTGCAGTATTTATTTTGGTCAGTAAGTACGCATGCTCCTTTCCTGAGAGGTGCTCTGAGTCATTGTAAATCTGCAGCACTGAATGAGCCGGAGGATAAAGTCTAGTTTGCAGCCTTGAAGCCACAACAGGCTGGAGATGAAGGAGGCAGACATCAATATTTCTGTAGTTACTCTTCATAATAAAATTCATCACTAATGAATGAATATATGAACCACTAGTGGTTCTGCAAATTACTGGGTTGTAAAAGGGCTCTTATATTAAAGCAACAAGCAGTTTTTAACTGGATATGAAAGAGTCTCAATTTAGTACTGATGCCTCTATGTGGCCTACATAAGCAAACAAGACCATCAGCAAGAATATTGGCTTTATATATTGGCTTTTTCTCTTTATAATTATTCTAAATATCTGCCACCGCCAAATCAGACGAAATGATTTATGGCACGCAGACCAGAAGAGTCTATGTTTACATTACATGTAGCATGAGGGGTACAAAGATGTTACTGGAACAAGGGGAGGACATCTCTCTTCACTTGATAATGTTTAAAAGTAAAGTTAGACTTGTTGTCGGCTTGCTTATAAACAGCATTCATTGCTTTGACAGAGATGCAAACCACGGGGAAAATATCATGCAGTTTGAACGTCCGGACTAAGACGTCCAACATTTTAGTCTCGTCTCGTCTCGTCAAAGACAACAAACATACATTTCGTCATAGTTTTTATTATCAAGGATCTATTTTTATCTCGTCATCGTCTCATCTTCGTCACGGGAAAAAGAGTCGTTGACAAGCATTTTTTTGTCATAATTTTCGTTGATGGAATTAACACTGCTTCCAAAACAAATGCACACACTAGCAAAGATCTTTACGAGACGAGGTGGTTATGGGAAATGCAGTCTTCGTTTCTGGGAAGCACTACCGCTTTTGTCCACAGGAGCCGCTAAAATCAACACAAAATGAAAGTTCCTTGCAGTAGCTTTAACATGACACATTTTCTGAATATTTTGTCATCCTAAATAAAGTCGGACAAACCAGGTTAATAGTCAAGTTAAGTTACGATTTCTACATTAAGAAAAAAAAAGCTTACAATACATTGCATTTTACATGCAATGGAAAGAAAGATGAAAGGCCAAAGTTTCTTTTGATTAAAAATTGACAAACTGTAGAGCATGAGCATAGTAAATCATTAATCAAGACAACAATTTATTGTGTAATATGTCTATAAAAACAAACAAACAAACAAACAAAAAACAAGAAAATGGACATTGTCTTTACTCAATAATATTTGAAGTTACTGGATTTAACATGTAGCAACATCATATGTTCAGGCTATACTGATGTAAAGCTGAAATAATGATTTCAGAAAATGCTTGATAAATCATGTACAAGTACACAGAAAAGCAAGCCACTCAGTCACAGCCACAAAAGTGGTTGATGTGTTAATTGCACCGCTGGTTATGTGCTACGTACAGTAAGACTAAGATATTCTGTAGAGCTGTATATCTGACTTGTGTTTGTACTGTCGCATGCTGATCACTAACGACAAAACAAACCACAAACAAAAAGCTATCAAAGCCTGTGTGGGTCTGCATGCTACTTTTCTGTTTCAAAGTGTCAGAGGTTTTTAGATCTTTTTTCTGGGTTGCTATGCAGATCCAGGTGCGATCCCAAAACCTTAATTGGGGATTTTTAGGGAAATGCCTTTGAGACAAGTACCGGCACTGTCACCTCTCTTCTCCTCTCTTTTTTTTCTATCTATTTCCCTTCCTGCCCTCCTCACTACCTTCCTCCCTGAGATCCAGTAGTTTTCACAAGCATTCGATCACCCACGATTCACTGCTGATATTCAACGGCTTTTCTCGTCTATCAGTAATGGGACCAATCCACCAGAGACTTTTCAGCAGAATGGAGCAAAGCAGCACACCATGTTCCCATTACTCCACAGTGTTCTCTGTTGCCTCATATAAACAGGACTAAGAAGAGAGAGAGAGAGAACAAATAAACGAACAAAGGATTTATCACAGAGGGAATATCAAGTGAACTCAAATTCAATTTTAATCCTTTTCAGAACAACATACTTTAGTCAGAAAATGAGCAACAAGGAACAAAGGTATAGATAACAGCCAAAGAGAACAAAAATATCTCAAATTTTATGATATAAGGCGATAAAGAACACGTTACACGGGTAGTTGACTACTAGGGTTGCGAAGTTTAGGATTAGGGTAAGAATTAGGATTAAATTTAGGTTGTCTGTGAATCCCCAAGATTATGTATTCAACCATTCAAAAACCTCACCCTGGTCTGAATCAATTAACCACTCAGGGCTACTGAGGGCTACTCACAGCCAATCAGGGCCATTTTAAGAAAAGGGGTAGCAAGCAGGGTCTAAGGGCCCATTCTCATTTTATGGACTCACAAGTCCGTTTGTAATCTGATATATTTTGCTAATATCCATACTTAATTAGTCTAGTTTAAATAGAACTGAAAACTGTAGTCTAAAATAAGCATTTCAGTTTCAACTCTTAGGGGGGTCCCTCCACATTCGGGCCCTGGGTAGTCAGACCCCCTTTTCCCCCCACTGGGACGCCCTGGTAAGAAAATATGTAAGCATAGAGCTCTGGTTTCATTTTCATTTAAAGAATATATTTCAATAATAAAATAAATAAATAAATAATACATATCCACCTTAACCTTGTAGATAAAGTTAGCCATTTGGTCTGCCTGCCTGGATGATCATACAGTGTTTTAGCCCAGGTCTAGTCAATGGAAGGTCCGCATAAGTATAGTAATACGTGTGTGTGTGTGTGTGTGTGTGTGTGTGTGTGCGCGCGTAAGTGTTGTTTGACAGGGTGCAGGGCAGGAAACAAAGGGAAAAGAATGAATCATATGGTGGGAGTTAAAGAACAGTGTAAGCTGCACTAAATACACGGGTCCTCATTCTGGACTATTTCTTTCAAAGATCAAGGAGTGTCTTTTATCCTCTGAGCGAAGAGTTTGAGCATGTTGGTAAGGAAGTAAGAAAATGAGTGGGACAGTATACCACCATGTAGAACTTTTTTATTTAGTTCAATTTATAATTACACACAAAGGCATGGATCTGGTGCCTATAAATACTTTGTAATTTAAAGGAATACTCCAACAATTTGGGCAAAATGCCCTTTTTCGGACTTACCCAGACTGAGACAAGATGTTCGATACCATTTTCACCTCTGTATGTCCACTGGTTCGGTTCCTATGGGTAGCATTTTGTATTAGCTTAGCATAAAGTCATTAGCCTAGCTCCATCAAAGTGAAAAAATAAACCTCAGAGCAACTTTGAAGCTGTCGTATTTACACAATGTATCATGTGTATTACATGATAATGAAATACATGTCTTGGAATTTTAGGAGAAGTTAGATGGTAGGATCTATAACAGCTCCTACCATCTAAAACAACTCTCGTTTGGCTGAAGTTTGGTGAGCAGGATAACCTTTGGACAGTCAGATTTTGGTGGTGATCCAGATCTGGGATTTCTGTCATTAGACGATTCTTGTTTTTCATGTAACACTGTTCACACTATTTTGCTGGACTAGGTCACATCGCTAAACACTACAGAGGCTGCACCTTTTGCAAGTTTGAGAATTGTTCAGTGTTAGTGGAGATTTGTGCTGTACTTCCTAGTTGATACCTGGTATTAAAATGCAATCTGTTATTTGGATAATGAACGATCCCACTCTTATCCTTATTCATATGGATATGCCTCCGTTCTGTCTGCATCGTGGTTGAATCAAATTTTTCACATGCACTAGTCAAAGCAAGTCAGTAGGTGAGGAGGAGGCAAGAAAAAGTAAGATGGCATGTGTAGGATCACTAGAGGTGTTGTTGCTGCACTGCCTGTGGTTGTTTTCCTTTGCCACAGAAGTGCTCATCATCTGTAGCTCTAGTAGGAGAGTTTTGTTTTTCTTTGATATTGCAGCCAGCTCTTCCAATCAATGCTCTGCCAACTGCTTCAAACTCTGTTCAATTGCACTGCCA
The DNA here is from genome assembly GCA_900302535.1 of Neoniphon sammara. Taxonomy (NCBI): domain Eukaryota; kingdom Metazoa; phylum Chordata; class Actinopteri; order Holocentriformes; family Holocentridae; genus Neoniphon; species Neoniphon sammara. Next base: position 27,717 of record OMKZ01016609.1, read on the forward strand.
TGCTGCTATCAAACCTCGAGTTAGTGGCTGCAGGCACAAGAGCTGTCCTTTTTGTGTTTACGTTTCTATTCGCAGCAGCAGGGTTTCAGTAATGGCGTTTCTACATGCAGCGACAATGTTGTTTTTTTGTTTTTGTTTTTCCTGCAGTGATGACGTTTCTACCCCCATGAGCGGATGCTTTCCCACCTTTTGGTTGAGATCCGGCGCTGACAGATCCCATCACATTCCCATGCATGTGCACACCTTACGTTAAAATGCATACTTGTGTAACTCTTTGACGCCCCTGTAGTTACTACCTCTCTCTCTGGAATGTGTTCTCACTCAACCAGCCAGAGTAGGACGGCACTGACGCTAATGACTAATCACGCTACGCACAGTTGTTTGTCTTTACTGTCTGGTTAAGAGGTGCATATTGGCCTGTCTTGGCTGAAAACATAAGGTAGTCAGTGTTTTTCCTCAGAAATACAGTTGGGGGACTGGGAGAGAGGAAGCAAACAAAGGAAAAGAACAGGGGACAATAGCTAAATAATGTGAGCAGCACTTGTGTTTCCGTCTTTTTCTGTCTCCGTCTCTCTGGGGTGTTATATTGAGGTTCTTATGGCCTTTGGGGAGACTAATATGTGATGCACCTACATCCCCTTCAAATTCACTGGATCATCTCTCACAGTCCCCTGAGTGTGTGTGCGTGTGTGTGTGTGTGAGAGAGAGAGAGAGAGAGAGAGTAAACATATGCACCTTCCTCTCTTTTTCCCTTCAAGCCAGCTGAGCTGAACTGTGCCAGGCCAAGGCTTGGAGGGACTTTAAGGCTTGGAAGAGCTTTAGGGGAGATACTTTGGCGCTTTGCAGCAGTGGATCCCAAGCTGCGGCCAGTGACTGCCACTGGCTCTGTTACCCCACTATTGTCCCTTGTTAATGGAACCACAGGAGTCGCTGTCCTGAACCAAATGCTTTGTCCTGAAATGTCTCACCAGTTTTCAACCAACTTTCCATCCTCAGTCCTCACCGATCAGTGCTGAAACATGTAGCATTTTAACATTGGTAAGTCATAGTTACCACATTATTTCAGAGACATATATAATACCATTATAGGAATACTCCAACATTTTGGGCAAAATACCCTTTTCTGACTTACCCAGACTGAGACAAGATGTTTGATACCATTTTCACCTCTGTACGTCCACTGGTTAGTGTTTCATGTTAGCTTAGCATAAAGACTTGAGATCTACAGGAGTCATTAGCCCAGCTCCGTCAAAGTGAACTAATGAACCTTATAGCAACTCTGAACTCTGAAAATACAACTTAAAGGATGATTCTGGTTATTTTCAACCTGGGCCTTATTTTCTGTAGAAGCTTCTGTAGAGGTTCACATACCCCCGGGTTGCTGGGGGTATGTGAATACACACACACACACACACACACACACACACAAAGCAAGAACCAACACTTGAACTCACAACATAATTAATTCAAATCCTTTCAACACAGCAACACTCACACTTCACCTTCAGGACCAGGTGATCTCTCCAAACAATCATTCCCTCAAATTTATACAGATTTTCTGCAACTGAGGATGCCTGTGCTCTTATTAAATGTCCAAAATGATGTACACAGTCTCAGTTGCTTAAGTTAAAAAAATAAAAATAAAAATGAGGAGGATCAGAAAGAACTTGCACACTATAAAAGAAAAAAAAGAGACAGCATGAAAGACGTCATGAAAAAGGTGGGAAAAAAATAGCAAGTGCACAAACAGAAAACATTTCGGTCAAGACACCATTGTCAGCGAGGACAAAAGGCAGCACCAGACAACATACAGGCTGAGACAATAACAGGAATAAGACAGACCGGGCCAAACGGGTCATCATTCATTCTCATTCATCATTCTAACCTCTAATGAGGAGGAAGGTGGTGAGAACACTTTCATGGTCTTACAGCTCAGGGAAGTGGGTGTTGACATAGAAATTGCAAAGCATAAACATATTTTTTGTGACATCCATGAACATAAATGCATGATTAAAACAGGATAACATCTCCTCATATAGGCCAGAGGGCTATAAAGTTTAAATGTAGAAGATCCACTTGCATTCTGCCTGCAACAGGCTTGTCTCCTTGGTTGAGACTGATTTTCTTTATCACAATGTCTTGCAATGGGAGACTTAATATCAACCTTTCTAATGGGGCTGACACTCTATGATATGAGTTTAGACAGATCTGCTTGTTTTTCCTGCATATTGGAGATGGCAAGCGCAGTAAATAAGGTAAATCACACTGGATGAATTGCATGTGAGGAACTATTTTATGCTGCATGACTTACCAGTGACAGAACTGGAGAAACTGTCTTGCACTTCTTAGTGTTCTTACATGCCACGTTGGTGAACAATAAACTGATACTGTTTGCAGAGGCCACATATAGATAGAGTACACAAAGTTACCACAGAGCTGTGGTGACAATGACCGAACCAAATCTGTCATAAATCTAGGGTGACCAAATCCAAATGACCCTTTTGTAGGACAGGCATGTTGATTTTGCAGGACATTTTAGGACAGTTGAGTAAAACTGAATAAAAAGGGGGCGATGATATATTGGTGTGACTGTATATGTGTGATATTTTTTATCATAGTCTGACAATAATGGATGAATTTTACTGAATTAGGTTCAACAGCAGGCCTAAAAAATACTTATTTGAATGGCAGGCAAGCAAAGGCTTTATAGAGCAACAAGCTAATTAGGCTGCAGTTATAAATAAAAGGTGTTATATGGGCAGTAAAGCAGAATAAAATTCATTAACCATTTCAAATTAATTTCATTATTTTGCTTAGATTACACCAGGAGAATGAGTGCAGTGAGGTAACGTGAAATCAGAAATTTGTTGATATTAAAGAACTTAATTCAGCGCTGCCTTCTTAGGATTGCTGGCAACACATTTTATCCAAATGAACCTGAGCTCCTATACCTTGTTGTCGCTACAAGTGCGCTTTTGGTGCGGTCAAACTGTGGGACGGTCCCGCACAAATCAGGACAGTTGGTCAGGCCTAATAGATTTGGTGGTAGCTATCTCCCCAAAAGTCTAGCTAACCTCTGTCAAACATCAGCTGCCTGTTTTGACTGATTTTATGGATCAGCTAAAATCAACATGGAATGTGCCTTTGGATAGCAAAATCCCTGTGCGTGAATTTGAGCCCTACTTGCCACCGGACGGTCAGAATAAAGCCGGGTTGACTCTCCTACCAATCCTTTGAGCCTGCCCTGGGTAGCCACCTTGCACCCAGGGAAGACAATGGTATGTCAGAGGCTGACCTGACTCTCCATACCTGTCAATGCTGCCAATCCAGTTACAGAAAATCTAACCTAATCTTTATTATTCATTATTCTTAAACCTGCTTTCTGGGTGGGGTCTGCATTTGGATCCACCTGAGCCCTGATAAAATCATGCCATTGCTTTACCAAGGACAGACACTTTACGAGGATGAAAAACTGAAAAAAACATAATCAGGTCATGGTTTGTGTACTCAGACTCGTCTGATTCAGTGTTCTGTTTCTGCTGTTCCCTCATTGGCAAACGAAATCATAGCCTCTCTCTAGCAGCTGCTTCAGACTGTGCGAGCGAATCACTCTCACTCTCAAGGAACATGAGGTCAAGTGCGCACCGTGTCAATATGGATTAACTGGCACAAGTTGGAGACAGGCTTGAATATGCACAGCACCGTTGGTAACACTTACCAAGGAATGCAAATGCTGGAAGAAATGTGTTTGAAATGATGTCATGAAGAGGCTCATTGCCATAGTCTGTCTTCTTGCAGAAGAAAACTTACTTAATGTGGGTACACATCTACCTCAAGGATCTAGGATTTGGTAAAATGTATCTCTGTCAAAGATAAAAATACTCTTATCTTTAAATGAATTAACTACTTTAACTCATGACCTACCAATTATTTTGCCATTAAGGGACACATTCTCCTGTCTCTCTGTATCTTGCTCCTCTCGTCACTCTCTCTACTTTATGCTCTTCAGCTCCCTCCCCTTGAGGAGCGTCTGGCTGCAAGTCCTGGAGAAACTGTGCTCAGTGGAGTGGTGCCAGACCATGAGGGAGACACAGATTTGGCTGCTGCTGCAGCAGGTGAACCAGGTAGGCTAGAGACCTTTCTATTTTACTTAAATTTATGGAAACTGTGCACTTAAGCACTTGTTATTTCACTTAGTGTGAATGCTGTTTTGCAAATGTCAGTGCACACAATTACAGCCATTCATTAACAATGTTGCACAGGAATTAAAAGACTAGTCCTATGTGACGTCTAAATAAAAGATTTCTACTTTGGCATCTTACTAATTACTTCACAGATGATTCATCACATCTGCACGTTATTGCACTGCAGGGAGGTTTTCTTGAGGTGGCAGAGGATCACTCTGAGGGTCATCTAGCATCTGTCTGGGGGATCTGGGAGACCATTCTGCGGTGCAGTTTCATGCACATGTTCAATAAATTACCAAGAAGCTAGCCATCACACTAGAGCTGTGTATTGGCAAGAATCTGGTGATACGATACGCATCACGATACAGAGGTTGCGATACAATATTGCGGTATATTGCGATACTGTAAGCAAAGCAATATATTACGATTTTTCTAAATCTAAAACTGTCATAGTATAAAGAACACACCACCATATGCACAAAATCTGAGTAAAAAAAAAAAAAAAAAGTTAACTTTTTTAATGCAATCACAAGGACTGTGTATTTATCACAGTCCTTGTAGCATCATGGCTGAAGATTATAACACTGCTCTCTGGTGGTCAGGAATTTAAACACAACACAAAATGTACTACTTACATGAATCTTTGCATGTAAACTATTAATTAAAAAAACAGTAGTGTTCTTGAGAATCGATACAATATCACAAAAACTAATATTGCGATACTCAAGTGTATCGATATTTTCTTACATCCCTACATCACGCACAGCTCCAGCCTTAAGTCCATTCCCTGCACTGCTATTTCGTAGAATAAATGAGTCACGGGCTGAGCCAGGCCATCGAGTGACAACACTTGCCAGTGTCATGTCTGCATCACAGATGATTTGGACATTGATAGAATGAAAGTGCTTCCAATTAACGAAGGCAAGTTCACTCTCATTTGGTGCCCTTATTGCAATATGAGTGCAGTCAATTGGTACATATGGAAAACCAGACAATGCTGTAAATTGTGCTTTGATGTTTACCTGCTCACCCACAGTATAAGGAAACCTGATGCAACGGTTTGTCATATTTAGTATGCCATTCAGCACGGCTGGCATAATACGGCTTAAAGATGGATGTGATGTACTCGACCTGTCAGGCAATTCAAGCTGAAAGGTACTGGTTGCCAAAAACCCAAGAGTGGTTAGTACCTGTACAGGGACTGTTATTGCCTGGTTCCTCAGTGTGGGTCTTTGTAAAGCTGGGCCCAGTTCAGCACAGAGTTCCAAGAGAACAGCTCTTGGCAAACGAAATCGGCTCATACGCCAGTCATCATCGTAGGCCAGAAAACCTTTGAAAATGGATGTCTTAGTTATAGGGATGTGCAATTTGATATAAATGGAGTGAAAGGGGTGATTTGGACATTTTATGTATTTCATTACTTTGCCATTGGAGTCACTGTGTCTCACACTCTCAAAAATGTGCATATACATGGGTCAGAGTTCCATAGTGGTGTGCACATTGTCCAGTCACGTTTGTTTTTTAAAAGCCCTGTTATATGCATATGTTACAAATGAGGCCCTTTGACAGATTTAAAGGAATACTCCAACATTTTGGGCAAAATATCCCTTTTTCCGACTTACCCAGACTGAGACCAGATGTTCGATACCATTTTCACCTCTGTATGTCCACTGGTTCAGTCCTGATGGGTAGCTTTTCGTGTTAGCTTAGTGTAAAGACTTGAAGTCTACAGGAGTCATTAGCCTAGCTCTGTCAAAGTGGAAAAACATAAACCTGTACATAAGACAGCTTCGGAGTTGCTGTAAGGTTTATTTTCTCGCTTCGATGGAGCTAGGCTAATGACTCCTATAGACATCAAATCTTTATGCTAAGCTAACACAAAAAATGCTACACATTGTCTCACTCTGGGCAAGTGGGAGAATGGATATTTTGCCCAAAACATTGGAGTATTACTTTAAAAGTACTTTAAAAGTGATTTTATCATTTTATCACTTATCACTACTGGAGATTTCCAAGCTTGTTGTGACATTTAAATCCTGCCTTTTGAACACCATTCACGCATAATAATTACTCCTTGTCCCGGGCCCATTTCTACCTACTGTTGTAATTAGTTCTCTTTCCTCTAACATGTTCTTGTTGGAAAACCGTATCTATAAATATGGTCAAACATCATTTAAATAAAAAAACTACTGGAGTAATCTCATTCACAAATTGAAAGTTTGGCCTGATGGTGGCGCTACAGGAAGGTCACCAAAATCAATATGGTTCTTCCTCTTAGGGTTATGAATTTGCACAGCAAAATTTGAAAAGATTCAAATATGAGGTATTTGGGTTATCGTGTTCACAGCCGGGATCTGTGACGGATGCAGCGTCAGTCAGGATAAATCCATAATATCCCTGACCTGTCGTTTTGAGGATATAATTACATGGATAAAGAAGTCTTGAATATACAGTATATCTCAAGGATTAAGTATATTCTCTCTTTTATTAACTTAGATCCAAGCTTTTGTCCTACCTGAATTTATTACTGCAATGTACCTCCTCACTATTCCCAACTCACTATTCAGAGATCTTTCTATACTGATTCAAAACTGACAGCCACAGTGCTCTCTTGTAGGTACATATATGTTTCTGCATAAACCTTTGTAAAGAAAATGCTCTTTAAAGCGCCCTATAAATTAAATTTGACTCTCCTGTACAAATAGACTGATGACTGTCTAGTCTTGATAGCTTCCATGCAGTGTGCACACACACACACACACACACACACACACACTCACACACACACTCCTTTCATGTAGGAGTGTTGTCATGGTGTGTTACCATGCACATCTGTTCCCTGTGGCTGTCTTATCCCGTTCCAACTGAGATCACTCAGATCACTGGCTGTAACTGCCCACACTGTACATGCACACACAAACACACCCAATTCATTGATATCTGCACAGCGCTAAACAAAGATCAAGGATTTCACATCAGTTGAAGTATCAGAAAGGTCTGTGGTTTCCAGTTAACACCCAAACATACTTCACTGTTCCCTTGCAGACCATTTAAATGTCAATTTGCAGTGTTGTTCTACAGTAGAAGTCGATAGTTAACTCTAAATTTTGAATTGATTTGTATTATCTAATGTGATAATCACTGTTTCTGTGTATGCTGATTGTGAGAGATAATTACAAACATTTAATCACGTAAAAAAAAAAAACCTCTAGAATGAAAATCAGAGCTATCTCATTTATCAAGCCATTAGAAAAGAGTGCACCATTGACCTTAGAAATGAGCTTATGAATCAAACATGAAACCTACTCATGTCACCAAAATTTAATTCACTTAATCCCTGCACACTGGGGCTGTGACAGAGCCCCAGAAAATTACATATGTTGATGCCTCTATTAAGCGAATTCAAGATGCTACCCTCTGGTTGCTGCTTCAGATGTCCCCGGTTAAAACAAAAAGGTACAAAACAAGTACATTCTTCCCAACAGCCACTGTGCTGCTGAACGACGGTGTAAGTGGGACGCAGTTAAGACTGTTTATAGCTGAGGCTGCTGACACTGGTGATGTGACCATTGGCTTTTTGTGTGAATCATTGGCACACAGCTGAAAACTCATTAAAGGCACACAGCACAGGGGGTGGCAACCAACAACAACTTTTTGAAAGTAAGGGTAATTTTGGCACAGTTGAAAAAGAGGTGCGGACTGGAAGGAATACCTTATCAGTAAATGGCATGAGCCTAGTTTCAATGATGACCAATCAAATCACCTCTTGCCCTTAGCTTTAAAAGCATCTTAAACAGCATCTTAAAGATATACTCCAGCATTTTGGGCAAAATACCCTTCTTCCGACTTACCCAGACTGAGACAAGATGTTTGATACCATTTTCACTTCTGTACGTCCACTGATTCGGTTCCTATGGGTAGCATTTTGTGTTAGCTTATCATAAAGACTTGAAGTCTATAGGAGTCATTAGCCTAGCTCCATCAAAGTGAAAAAATAAACCACAGAACACATGTTCAGCAGTTATAGTTACTACCATTCATTTTTTTTAAATTTCAAATACACATGATACATTATGTAAATAAGATGGCTTCAAAGAATTTTTCCACTTTGACAGAGCTAGGCTAATGACTCCTATAGACTTCAAGTCTTTATGCTAAGCTAACACAAAATGCTACCCATAGGAACTGAACCAGTGGACATACAGAAGTGAAAATGGTATCGAACATCTTGTCTCAGTCTGGCTAAGTTGGAAAAGGGGTATTTTGCCCAAAATGTTGGAGTATTCCTTTAAATATAAACAGGGCAGGTGATGTTAAATTAGGTTTGGAGGAGATAACACATTTGATTAACGTATAGAGATACTGAAATTTCCTTCAGTGTTGTTTTCTGTGCATCATGGTGGATGCTGACAGTTCTCTGTTAGATGGCACCACAGCCACATGAATGTAGCTTTGATGAATTTTTTTTCTTTCCTTTTCGTGCTTGAGGGATTGCAGAGTCAAATTGGCCCACATATCATCCACAAAAAAGGTTCAGAAGCTTTTGAGTAGGATCTGCTTATGTGCAGCCTGCTTTGTACAGAACAGAACTCACCTGTGTTTTTGCTATGTTCATTTGATCTGGTCTTATAGCGAGTGGGTGGTGCAAGCGCACATCCCTGTGATTCTTTACATCAACATTGTATTTTGCCACTTGATTGCTACTGACACAGGACCTGTAATACATTTTTATTTAAGGAGAATATGGTGGAACTTGAAATAAAAAGAAAATTCACAGTTAACTTGCTTTCAAATGTGCTGGACTTTGCATTTGGTGTGTCAAGCAGTTTAATTTTTCATTTTTCAGTTTCATTACAATTGAGGAGTCAATCAAATGAGGGTGGGACAAATAAAAACTGAGATGTGTTCTGATTGGATCGCTCCATTCTTACATGTGAAAGTAGCTTTTAATCCTCAGCAAAACTGCTGGTTTGATTCTGGAGAAATCAACTGACAGGCCTCTCTCTGCATTGGCAGACTTCAGATTCTCACAGTTTCATGACGTTTTCTACACCCAATGATGACAATAAAAAAGGATTTAAATGAAAAATGACATTTTGATTTACAATCCCTTTAACGGAAGCCCTGAGATTTCACCTTGCTATCTCGCAGTTTACAGCTCCCATTTTTCAGCTTGAATTTGGCTGTATTAATTATTCAAGAAATAAGAGAAGAAAAATACATCACTGGTCTGCAGCGTTGGATACGGCCATAAAGCATTCCAAGATTTGTTTCCAGTGATTATAAAATGTAATTGTAACTCTACACATTTGGCCTTGTCCTAGGACATTGTAACTCTCACAGGTTAGAAGATCAGAAAAATTACAGCAGTCAAGTTATCATTATTGGTGTTAAGCACGGCAGCAATGATAATAATGAGCTTCCCCAAAGACAAGCAATCTCGGAAGATTTGGAGGAGTCTACATCTGATAATTTAATTTATTAATTCCTTCGCAATTCGTGCTATTTTCTATTTTTCATAAGACTCGGGAACATTATCACTGATAAATTAACTTTTGTTTCAGATGAGCTCACATTAGAATGGCCCCAATCTTCCAGGCTTAGGAACGGTTAGTGACTCATTTATGGAGAGTGCATCCAATCTATTCCACAATGTGCTCTTGTTATTGTGTTAACAAGAGCACAATTTATGAACCCACTTTTGTCAAAAATTTAATTAAAAGCTACATGTACAAGCTGCAACTTAAATAATTTTAATTTTTGTCACAGTCATTTCTCTTGGGTTTAGGCAGCAATTCAACTTTTTCAAGGATGCCACACTTTCACCTGAGAAATATTGCCTTGAGCCACAACCTCTGACTTTACTTTAGGCTCAAGGAAAGTATTTAAAAGGCAGGAAAAAGATGATGGCTAACTATTTAGTCCTTAGAGAATAATTTAACTCTCAGTACACTCCAAACTGATGAGCAACTTTTTTCCCAGTGAGCGGATCTCTACTTATGGTTGTCTGGTTCCTCTCTGTGAGTCAGGAGCTGGGACTCAAGTCCAATATAAAGACAGATAAGATGCATAAGATCTGATGTAAAAATGAAACAACAGCAACAACAAACAGTGTGTGATTGTACAAAAAGTGTACAAAAACATCAGGAATTGCCATACATGATATTCAAGATCTATACCTCGGTAAGCCTCACTGCGTCTTCCCTCACAGTGGCAGCTGATTTGTTCTCCCTGTGATGAAGATGAACAATAATGACAGCTAATTATAAGTTTATATATAACATCCCACCCATGGGCACTTAAGTGTGTGTGTGTGTGTGTGTGTGCCCATATGTGTCATTTCCTGCAATTGTACATGCATATGTTTTACTTAATAATAGCTTTTTTTTCTTAATCATATTAGATATGTTGGCAAGTACAGAATAAAGTCAATCACCTTATTTGCCATCACTTGTAGAGTATTTCATTGACATACTGACGCAATGACTGATTAGAAAAAAAATGTATTCATGTGCATCTTAACATCAACATGCAATGTTTAAAATATTAAGAAATTTGCTATAGGCTCCTGTAGGCTTCAAAGACTAAAACCTGCTGGTGGCACCAGAGGAAAAGTCATGGGGTCACCAACACTGACAAGTTTTATCCTCTAGTCAGCAGATTTGGAGATGCTGCTCTGGACTTACCTTCTGACACAGTGTTTAGTTCTCAAAGCTCACCACTCAACTTCACTGGACTTACCTTCAAAATTTACTTTTAACTTTATAACTTTACTTTTATCCATTATTGCTCAGTAAATTGGCTGGTAGAACAGTCCTCAGAAGCCAAACCTTTTACTTTTTTTTTTATCTTTGATCTGATGATTACTAAATATCTGAAAAAATAAAAATAGAAATTCAGAGATAAAGAAAAAATAAATCATATTTGTGAATAAATCATCCATTTACATAGTACATTTCATATAAATGTAAACTCAGTGGGGTTCACATAGAAACACAAGTAACTAACTACATTATGCAGGGATCATTGATATTGATTAACATTTGTGTCTGCCTCAGCTCTCTTATTGAGAATATGTCCTGGAATTAATAACTTTTGAACCAGGTCTCATATTGCACATACTTTCTGTCTAATAGATCCAATAGGCCGCTGGTAGTAGAGAAAATGCCACATTAAATTTAACAGCAAGTAGCTGTTAATAAGCAGCTTTGAGTGTGTAACTCAACTGGAAAATCTGTGCAAAACACTGAATCCTGAGAGGAGGAACTGCTTGTCTTGAAGCTGTGTACACCTTCCCAGCTTGTGCTCAGCCTGATGGGACAGTGACTCATTTTGATGTTTTGTCACCACAATCATATAACTTACAATGTGGAAGGCCACAATAGATGAGTTTAAAATGCAAATAACTAATAATATTCGAGCTAGTAAGTCCAAACAAACAACTGGGGAAGCTGACAGTGATGGGCTACGGAAGCCTGACTGACTTCACTTCAAGGGTGACATTTAATTCAACAGATTAACACCATGTCACAATATTTAATAATGATATTCATAGGCTTATGCATTAGCTTACAGTAGTATGAAATGTACACCTTCAAAAATGCATAATTTTTTCACCATGAAATCAAAGCATTTGAAACTTGACTCATGAAACTATTCATATGGTTTATTTTATGCCAGCTCAGGCACAAGCAACTTTTACAAGAAGCCAAATGAGCCATTAAGTTTTGGAGGCTCATGTGTTTAACCCTTACCCTAACATTATGATATACATTTTTTGTGCTATTATGATGTGACGCTCATCAACAAAGGTAGTTTCTCTGGCATCGCTGCATTTCGCTGTTCAGGCACTTGAAGCTGCTGTTGTCTCTCCTTCCTTAGGTTCATAGTCAGATCCATTTTGCAGGTTTATGAACTTAACAAGAGTTCCTTTCAAGTATTGTGAGAGAATCCATGACCATGTGTAGATTGGCATAAACACGTATGAACTAAACCAGGAGATTAGAGGCAATAAATGGCAGCTGCACAACTTCTGCACCCCTACTTTCAATGTCTGTCCATATGGAAATTTTCTGATTTATGGCGAAAAGGTCCAAGGTCTGGGCCAATGTCCTCATGTGGCCACAGCCATGCCTAAAATGTTGATTCATATTTAGCAAATGACAGTGTGCTGACAGATTAGAGCTACCACTGCACCTCCTTACAGCTAAACAGTTGTAAATAGCTGTTTTTTATTATTTGACATTTGTATGATGTAACTGCTTGTTTGATCCCACCCCACACCATGATGCACATCACAAACTAAACTTTTACTCAGAACCAACCATGATCACTTGTTGATGGTGGAAATGTCAATGCAATCTGGAAAGTCTTGGCGGACAAGATGGGTCACTGCAGCTTTCTTTAAAGAGTGATTTCTCCCCTGTGCTCTTAGTGATGTATAATGAGTTGCTGCCTGAGGGCCACTGACCTGGAAGAAAGCTTGTATTTGTTCCGTACCCAAACAAGATAGGCTTCCAGCTCAGTAATCCCACCGCCAAACTCTTTCTTCTGTGTTGACTATAAAGTTCTAGCAAAGTACCTGGCCAAGTGCATTAAAAATGTTCTTACAAGAAGTCAATCCATTGTACCCAGGTAAAATGGATTGGCATTCCTTCTCAAATACTTGTTAATTACTTGATCTAATTTGTAAAATCGTGTTCCAAATTGGATGTTACTGGAATGGGGTTTTGATGTCCTACAAAAAAACTGATTTGAGCTCTGCTTCTGGGTTAAGTTGTTATATACAATGGTCAGTAAAGTTCTGCATGGACTAATGATGTATCATAAAGTGACTTTACTTTCCAGAAAAAAATACGGTAACATTTTGCTTCATCACTGTCCAACCTTTAAGATCCGATCCTGCGTGATGACTCAAGATACAACTATATGCTGATGAATTTCCCTTTTTTTCTGTCAAAAGGATATGCTAGTTTGGTCTATGGCTCTACTTAGTCAAAGTCATCACTTCCACGCGGTTGCTTTTTACCCGTCAGCAGACAATATAATGTTGTTATAACGACTAGAATAAATGCAATAAGTTCATCACTGTGCTTGATGTTGTGGCATCTCTGGCCAAATCAGTAATAACATACGTTCTGCTCAGTCATTCCACGGTCTACCTTCCCTCTATGTCTCATTTTCCACTCATCTCTTCCACTCCTCTGTTTATCTTCAGTGCTATTACTATAGACAGTTTTGAATGTGGGTAGTATGAGCATTTTTATGTTAAATTGTTATGTCCATCTCTCAAAGTTTGACATACAGCTGAAATAGATGTTTCATGGCTGCGATGGGGTTTAAAGGAAGACACTGTGATTGGACATCCACAAATGAAACAGAGAGTCTGACGTGGGCAATCTTGGCCAGAGACCATTCCAAGACACCACTGAATAGACAAAAGAAAGGGTAAGATACATACAGAGAGAGTGACATAGGCCCAAATTTAATATGGCGTTTCTAACTGACTTTAGATCAAGATAAAGGAAATGCTTAATTTATTCATTCTGCATGCACCAGCTGCAAAGCACTGTTAATTTGGACAAGGTGGGATATTTTATTTTAGCTCCCTACAGTGTTGGTACAGTGCTGATCACGGCCAATCAGCATCAGTACATATTTACTCTGATTTGAACACTGTGATTGGCTCACCAGGTCTATTTCAGTACTGTGGCAACAAATTGGCAATGACAACAAAATTTTGCCATTGCCAAGTGGCTACAAAGCTTTTTGCTGAATTGATCAATCTGCTTATAGTGAAAATCATTTAATTCATTCCATCTACTGATGCAATATTATTTATAGCCTCATATCCAATTCAAAGGACCCATTTTGGCAGAAAAAACATATTTCTTATTGATAAAATGGTACGTTTTGGCAGATTATCATTGGTAAATGTGAGCAAATCAGTAAGAAAAAAACATCTTATTCAAACCTTCCTCTTTTTTTTTCTTTTTTTTTTGAGTGGAAACAATGCCAAGCAGCTCATCAGACAGAGAGCAAGACAAACAGTGAGTGGGAGAGAGAGAAAGAGGAGAGAGCAATAGTGCTGTGTATTTCTCCACCTAGTTGATAAATGTGGGAGGGCCCTTACCCACAATGCATCCACGTCACTGCAAGTCTGTTATTCATCTTCCAAAGATCAAGTGGACCACCTCAATTCTCTGCCCCCATACCTGGCTCCAACACCCTCTGCACTACCATCATGCCTGTCCCCCTCCATCCACAGGTTTTACTTCATTTCTTCTAAATGCACTGATAAAATGAGATTGTGGCTGAATGGGACA
>OMKZ01016613.1:0-14386 GCA_900302535.1 Neoniphon sammara
AACATATTCCGCAGGGTGGCGGCGGAGAGGGCTTACACGAGCAGCTGTCAGTCTTGATACATTTACTAGCGGACAGCCAAAGTGTATTGCAGCGTGTGTGTGTGTGTGTGTGTATGTGTGTGTGTTTTGTGTGGGTGCAGAGCTAGCAGGTTCACTGTTGATTTTTTCTCCAAGTCCCATGCCAGCGGTAAAATATCATAGCACGATAGCTCACAATCTCAGAGGGATCGGTCTTTCTCTATTTCTGTCTGTGTCTCTCTCTCTCTCTCTCTCTCTCTCTCTCTCCGTCTCTCTCTATTCCCCACACTTCTCCATTTTGCTGCTCTTGAAAAAACAGAAGCTTGACCTTTTCAAAATGACAGGGAGCCAGTCTATAAAACAAGTGATGGAAGCGGTGACTTTCATCTAAACAGGCCCAGTCCAGCTCCTTGCACTTCTCTCTCCATTAGGTGTACCAGTTAAATTTACACACGGGCTCTCTCCCTCTCTCTCACGCACACTCGCCACGCTGTCGATGCCGGCGTGTCGAGGTGGCTGAGACACACGGTCCTATCATAAGTGAATTCGGTATTTTCTGTCCCTCAACCGCTGCCGACAGATGGAACCATTATGTCTAGATGAAGACTGTCACTGACTCTTCAAGTTTGTCTGCCTTCCTGCTCTTTCTTTCCCCTCTTTTTCCCCTTTCACCAAAGAGCTGAAACTTGCCCCTGTCCGTCGATCTGTCAGTCCATCAGCAGGATAACTCAAAAAGATTTGCACAAAACCCAGTGGGGAGGTTGGTCATGGGTCAAGGCCATACATGCCAACCAAGACAGTCCAAAAATAGAGACCTTCAAAAAGGCTGGGGGGGAGGGGGTTAGGGAGGGTTGCTGATAAATGATGTCCTTGTATTGTAAATGATGTCCTTATATTGAGTCTAAATGGTCCTTGTTTCTGCAATTGAAGAGTTCATTTGCAAAAACAGATATCCTCCGTTGTTTTCATTTTTATAAAACATGTTTTTCTCCCGATATCAATTGATATGAAAAGAAAGCACACTATTAGGGTAATGCATGGGCAATATTGTGACAAATTTTTAGATACAGACAATATGTTATGTGAAGCATTACGCATAACAGTCAGTTTTTTTGTTGTTTTTTTGTCATTTATTTATATATTTTTAGGATTGGCATTTATCTGAATGAACTCTTCAGTTTCAATTACTGTAATTCTAAGCATGTCAATGTTTATGCCTCTGCCCTAGACATAAAAATGTTCTAGTCAGAATGTGAGACTCTCATTGACTCCCAGCAAAACCAGAAGCAGTCTAGTCTGCCTGTTTTCAATGGAGACAGATGTAATTGGAAGCGAGAACTGCAAATAAGGTAACAATGCAGACTGAATTTTAGCTGTAATGTATTCAGTTGACTGTTTAAGGAATACTCCAATGTTCTGGGCAAAACACTCCTTTTCTGACTTACCCAGGCTGAGACAAGATGTTTGATACCATTTTCACCTCTGGACGTCCACTGGTTCAGTTCCTATGGGTAGCATTTCATGTTAGCTTAGCATAAAGACTTGAAGTCTATAGGAGTCATTAGTCTAGCTCTGTCAAAGTGAAAAAATAAACCTTACAGCAAGTGTGTGTTCAGCATTCCTGCCATCTAACTTCTTCTAAAACGACTCATCTTGTCCCATCTGTTCCATTTTTATTTGCACTCTACTGTGAATCCATCTGCTCAGGTTTACAGTTCTCCAGCTGAATTTTGTTTTCAAGCTAGTTTTCAGAGTTGTTCGATCAGTTTATAGACTACAACTGCCAGCAATCCTGTGTAAATGTACCAATGTCTGTAATTTGTAAAGTAAAAATTCCAGTGCAAATTTACGTCCTATATTTCAGGCAGGACAGAGCTGTATGGATTGCAGTAACCCCACGCGAGTCAGATTCCCCATTATTTGTTTTTGGCATTTATTTTTCCTCTTCTTGATGCACAATCTTCCTCCTGTCATAAAAAAAAAAACTGGAGGCAGCAGTGGAATTTATAGAGGAAGATTCTGAATGCATTTTCAGCACAAACTTCACATTTTGCTTGGTTGAATTGGGGAAATGAAAAATAGCAAAGATCTGATAGACGTGTGTCTGGGGCACCCGTGTCTTCAGAGAATTTCATTGTCTCGTGTGACTGTATTTCAAAAAAGTCAGAAGTTGAGGATTAGTTCTTAAATTACATGAGGTCTGTGCATAATACTAATCCTGTGTAGCTTTATTAATGATGGACGTAGTTTATGGACCCAAAACAAACTAACTTTAACAAACTTTATTTCATGTACCTGAAGAAATTAAATTTGACAAAACACTTTATTTTGAAAGCTCATTACACTCTCTTATTTTTTTTTTTCCCAAAACAAAACAAAGACCCTGTTTTTATTTGAGCTGAGTGGCTTTGCAGTGAGTTACTGAAGCTTTCACTGAGCTCAGGTCCAGAGAGATGGAAATCCATTTGCTGTGAATGGCACAGAGAGGCATTACTGCCTCTGCTGGCTTTTAGCATGACTTTGTGTCTTTGAGGTTCTGTGATCAAAGACATATTTCTTGTTTCTCCAAGCGATTCGTGGTGCAAATTATCTCTCTGCGGTAGTGTCTGTGAGTTATCTTAGTAATACTTCAATGTAAATAACTTATGGCAACAATAAAGATGCATTGTTCCAAGCTGTATAGACTTACAATTTAATAATAAACTGAACTGTATACTGAACACTTTGTCTATGTGTGACTGTCAGTGCATTTCTGTGAATGTTACACTTCTATTTGCCATCCAAACAACATAAATATGACTGAACCCTTTTTAGATATACTTTTTTCTTCTCCCATCTCTTCATTTTCCTTTTCCTTTTTTTTTTTTTTGCACAAAGTTATCTTTCTGTCCACACAATCTAATCAAGAAGCTGCAGGGAAGCCAGCTCTTACACAGCATAGACAGAGCTGGGCAAACCTAGCCACTGCTGTCCTAAAGAACCAGCACAAGGTAAGTAACATGTCATTTTCTTGTCACATGGAGTGACCAAGGTCTTTCATAAACAAGCTTCAACCTAGAAGTGTGCCAGTAATATCTGCAGTATTGCAACTGGTGCTGTACTCACAAAATGAGGCCTCCCGATACTGTGATGAGCTGCACTTTGGCACAATAACATACTTTTCTGGCAAGAGGAAAAATTCTACAGCATGGTGATACAAGCTAAGGACTTTCTGGCTGCAGAAAGTGGGGCAGAGGCCAAGTAGTATACCAACCAGCCCAGAAACAGTGAGGCATTTCTGCCTTCAAAATAAAAGCACAAAATTTATCACTGTCAAATATGGAACAAATGTTCTAAACACAGACAGGTGACAAAAGGAAAAACCAACATAATGTGTCTTAGTAAGGTGTTGGGCCACCATGAGCTGCCAGAACAGCTTCAGTGTGCCTTGGCATGGATTCTACAAGTCCGTGGAACTCTACTGAAGGGATGGAACACCATTCTTCCAAAAGATACTGTCCATAGAGAGGTATATTATAGTAGGATTGCAGTGCATAAACCCCTCATTACAAAGACAATGCACATTTGAGAGTAATGTGGTGCAAAAGCCATAGACACTGGTCAACAGAGATGTGGAAAAAAGTGATATGGTCAGATGAGTCGTCCTTCACCATATTCTCGAAAAGTGGGCGAATGTATGTGTGGCAAACACCAATAAAAGACTACAGGCCTGAATGCTGCACCCCTACAATGAGGGGGTCCGCTGGCTGTGTTATGCTGTGGGAGGCATTTTCCTGGCATGGTTTGGGTCCACTTGTTCCCCTAGAGGGAAGGGTCACTGAAAATCAATACAAAGTTATCCTAGGTGATCACCTTTATCTTATGATGAAAAAATTAAGTGTAAACATGAAATAATGAAAATGATGTAAATGGTATGCTATGGCCTTCGCAGTTACCAGATCTCATGCCAGAAATGTCACACTTTTTCCCCAAATGTCAGATTTTCCCCCAAATTTTGTTCTTGGCACGGTGCAAAAGCCTCTGAAACTGCATCTATATCATGGGACGTTCACACACTTCTAGTTTCCATTCAGGTTCAGGGTTCCCATAGACAACCAGTGGAATATGGATCAATTGTACAATAAATTCTACACAGACTATTTTCATATTAAGACAAATGATTTGATGATGATTTGACCCATTCAGTCAAGATTTGTGATCATGATAAAAACAGCCATTTGACATTGGCAGGGGCTGATCATGAGAATAATGTATGTGAAATCTATTTAAGGTTGTATTTTCACTTTCACCGGCACCTACTGTCTTCCTGTCAGTTGATTAAGGCATAGCCTTTGGAGAAAGCTAAAGAGAGCATATATGTAGTCCCACACCTCATATTGCAGACTCCTCCAGCTCAGAAACTCCTCGCCCCTGTTCCTGTTGATTAGATGAGACAACCTATCCCTGAGTGATCCTTTAATTCCCTCACACCCAAAGACAACAGCAGCGATGTGCGCTGAAAAGGTCAAAAGACTCAAGGCCTTATGATACCTAAAACCTCCTAAGCTTTAATATCCTTGCTCTCTCAACTAATGAAAATACAGACTCCATAGGTGGAAATGTGAACATTGTGGAATCCATACCTGTTATTCTTTTCATCACTACATTGGCCTCCTCCAGCAAAAGACTTGCCAGGGTTTGTTACCTTGGAAAACGAATGAAGAAGCCAATTCTGTATCTTGACATGCAGACTCTTTGACAACTGTCTTCAATTTGCACAATAGAGTCTATCACTGAAACATACTGTACCAATAATCCAGGCACACATGGTTTACTAAAACTGGCCAGTATGTCTAATAAGAAATGATCCATGCAAATTGACAATATGTTCACAATGGAAACCAAATGGAAAAAAGCCTTACAGTTTGCCAGTGTGTTTATCTGTGTGCGTGTGTGTGTGTGTGCATGCGTTTGCACGTGCAGATGTGAATGTGCACGCTGCATGGGCCCAGCATACACATTTGTTCGTTAGTTCGTCAGCCTGTCTTTTTAATTAGCCTGGCGTTTATCACAGCCCTGTGATTGCTTTTGTAATGATGTCACTGGTGCATAATGAGTAAGGAGGCATCACGCTGCGAACATGACAGCCGTTTCGCTTCTCTCTCCCTGGACAGATTTGATGGGCAGAGTATGGAGGGAAGGGGGAGGGAGGGGAGGGGAAAGAAAACAGCAGCAGGAAAAAATGTAAATAGAAAAGAGGGGCATTATTAGAAATGCCAGGGGGCCTGCAGTTGCCGCCGCTCAGCTGTCAAAAGTTGAAATGTTTTGGGAGCGATGTCTCTGTTCGCCTCCTCTCCCAACACTGTCGTCTGGCATCAGCGCAGCTTTCCTCTGTTTTGAGCGCGAAGTTGACCTCGACAAGGAGCTCATAAATAACGTCGTTTGTGTAGCAGTGTAACCTCACTCCCATTCCAGGAATTAGGTACGACACTGTCCGTTGATTCACTGCCAAGAAATTATACAAAGGTTCTTCAGCATTTTAATGACAAGGTCTATATCCAGCCATGCATGATCGCACAAGCAAAATGCACACGGGGGTGCAGCCACTGAAACGGAGACTGAAAATGACACCTTCCCTGGCACAGTGTGCGCTGAGCAAAGTGTGGTGAGCTTTGTGTGTTCAATACACTCTATCTCGGTGCTGACAAGCTCTCTTCTTAGGGAAGCAGCTGAGGGCTGATAAAAAAAATAAAAAAAAAACACTAGAAATCTTCAGGTGACGTCATATGCTAATTTGCATGTGCATTATGTTTGCTATAGCTTCCATATACAGTATGAATGTAAATAAATGGCTATATTTGCTCCTCCTGTTTATGGAAAGCACTGTGAATGAAGACATGTATTCAGTGTTTGCTCAGGAATTCTGCTCTTCTCAAAGTGGAAAAGCATCTAAGACAGAACTTAAATCAACATGGGGCACTAAAATTCTCCCAATGAAGTAGTTTCAGATGGGTCTTTAACTCCTTGAACTCTGATTCTTGAGCAAAATACCCTTTTTCCGACTTACCATTTTCACTTCTGTATGTCCACTGGTTCAGTTCCTATGGGTAGCATTTCATGTTAGCTTAGCATAAAGACTTGAAGTCTACAGGAGTCATTAGCCTAGCTCCGTTAAAGTGAAAAAAATAAACCTTAGAACAACTCTGGACAGCAACTTTGGAATGTTTTTTTTAAAAAGGAGTCATTTTAGGAGAAGTTTGAGGAACTATAGATGGTAGGAACTATAACCACTGAACATATGTGTTCAGTGGTTATAGTTCCTACCATCAAACTTCTCCTAAAATGGCTTGTTTTTTTAAAAAAAAATTCCAAGATGTAGTTAAAAGTTTTTTTTGTTTGTTTTGTTTTCATTATTTTTCCATATTGCATGACAATGTCCCATAAATATTCTGTATCTGCTGGTTGCAACACTTGACTGAAGCTATATCACATGAAATATTGAGTGAAATATTCAAAGCCAAGATGGTATTGTTTTATGGCTGCAACATTACATCAAATAGAAAATATCTACATGCTTTGTGTATCATTTCAACACATTCTCATATCTAAACGACAGAATAGGTCGTTTTCCAGTCACTCCCAAAACGACATATATGAGCATTTTCTGATGTACTGGTCTAGCGCCTCTACAGGACAGATGGGGAACAGCCACAACCAAGCAACTACAGACTGGGCTGTTTCTAAAAGCCGTAACACGCATGTGCACACACAACTCTATAAACAGTTGCTGTTTGGTTGCATTTAAACACCAAAACTACGCAGCTAAGTTTAGGAAATTGTTAAGGTCGGGGTTAGGGTTTGGGTCAAGGTTATGTTGCTATAGCAAACACACAGAAAATAACACAACGCAATCAGAAATGAAACACGGAAACAAACACCGGTCTTGCTTCACTTGGGACTTGAACACAGATCTCCCATGGGAAAGTCCTGTGTTTTGTCAACCCAACCACTGCCGCAACCTCCTCCTCACTTGCATTGTCTTGCTCTTTCTACTATGTTGCTTTCTGTCGGGAGGGGCACTACTTTGGGAAATGCTCCTGTGGGTCATTTCAGAGGGTTGGAACAAACAACCTGTGGGGTCGTTCTTTGTGGGAGGATGCTCTGATCATTCTGTACACATTTCCTTGCAATTCAGCGGGGCATATTTGGTATCTTTGGAAACCTTGTGATTTCCACTAGAATTTAAAATAAAGCTTGATGGGTTTGAACAAAGCTGCAGTGACAAACCCACAGATGGGACTTGAACAGTTAAAGAGGTTAAAGCAGGATGAGGCCGGTTTTACTGCAGGTTTTACAGACTGACATCCCTGAAGCTGTTGGGTAAAATATTCAGCCTTATTGGCGGTGAACAGTGGCAGACCAACACCTGATTTTTTAATAAAAGACCAGTGTCCCGAGATATATGAGCAAACAGGAATATCAGTCTAATCCTTCTAAGTTCCCCAGTTACTAATATTTCAAGTATTTCTGCAAGTCACCACTATTCTTTTCCTCTCCTCCTTGGCCCAGTATAACATAAAAGAAAAGGCCAAAGCAATCTGTGTGCCACCGCCCTCTACCTCCGTCCTCCCTCCACTGCTTTCCAAGTGGTAATTTAATCTGCAAATAAACTCCTCTCTTAGCTTTGCTCTGCCCACCGCTCCACCACCCACAATTAACCCGGCTGTGAACCGGGGCTGCTGGAAGTAGCTCTGCTCCAAAGTGCCGCTCTGAACTGTGCATTCAGAGGGAAACGGAGGGACGGGCGGAAGGGACGGGGACGAGGTCTGGAAATCAGGGGAAACCAGGGGTGGAAACTGGGGGAAGGGGAGGGGGGCGGGTGTTCATGTCTGGACCACATGAGGCATAAGCTGTCCAGCTTACACACTGACCTCACACAGACATACACATATATTTGCACCCCCTTCGCAACATACAGAACACAAACCACATATAGTAGATGTGATGAAGTTTTTTCCATATTTATTGATTCCATATTTCCATATTTATTACAGAATCGATCAACACTTGGTTGCCTGTGGGAAGCCCATAACCTGAATTGATCCTAAAGTGACATATTTATCAGATTTCAGGTCTCTTCTTCTTCCCCTTCTTTATTATAATTATCCCGCATTTCAAAGGAGAGTTTTACTGTCCTGTGGTCTCACTGCTGTTTCAGAGAGGCCAAGAATAATATTGATTCGCCTGCGACATAATTGTTTGACATCAAAATGATCAAATGTCAAGATATTGGAACCTTCAGCAGAAGAGGCGCACTCCCTTTCCACTATTCTGTGGTTGGTTTATCCCTGTACATTGAGTGCTGTAGTGTGTCATCAGTCCACATTATAACTGTTCCAGTCAGCACTGAGCAAGCAAGTAAATGGCATAGCATTGGTTCTCCACTCAAGCGACATTCCCTTCCTCCCAGGTATTTTTCAAATTAAGCTTGGCTAATTTCTATTGCCAAAGCCTCAGAGGCTGTCTGTGCTAGTTAGCAGAGAGTGAAGGGCTTTCCCTCGTATTTATGCACTGTTGAAATGCAGCTTAACCTTGGCAAAATACCCTTTTTCCAAGTTACCAAGACTGAGACAATGTTTCGATACCATTTTCACCTCTGTATGTCCACTGGTTCGGTTCCTATTCGTCCACTGGTTTGGGTCTCATGGTTAGCATTTTATATTAGCTTAGCATAAAGACTTGAAATCTACAGGAGTCATAAGCCTAGCTCTGTCAAAGTGAAAAAATAAACCTTATAGAACTCCGAAGCTATCTTATTTACACAATGTATCATGTATCTCACATGGTAATGAAATACACATCTTGGAATGTTTTTTTTGTTTTTAAAAACGAGAGTCATTTTAGGAGAAATTGGATCGTAGGAACTATAACCGCTGAACACATGTTCTGCGGTTATAGTCCCTACCATCTAATTTCTCCTAAAACCAAGAAGTGTATTTCAAATACACAATACATTGTGTAAATAAGCCAGCTTCAGAGTTGCTGTAAGGTTTATTTTTTCACTTTGACAGAGCTAGGCTTATGACTCCTGTAGATTTCAAGTCTTGATGCTACGCTAATACGAAATGCTACCCATAGGAACCAAATCAGTGGACGTACAGAGGTGAAAATGGTATCTTCAGTCTGGGTAAGTTGTATTCCTTTGACAATGGAGCTGTTCCAAATGATAAAAAATGTAAATTAGCAGATAAAAAGGTTGTTTTTGGTTCTAAATTAATGATCAGTCAGAAGCATTAATGCCATTAGTGTTAATAATTCAATGTGGACTGTGCAGATAAAACTGTACACATTAACATTTGCACAATCACCATCAAATTCTATGGGGCTATATCTTGTACCTATAGATGAAACTATGCAAGTGTAATGAAAATTGTACTTTTTTCAGGGTTTCTACAGATATTTCAGATGAGAAATGGATTCTTCCATTCTGGAGTAGAGGTTTATAACAGAACATTTTTTTTTTTTTTTTTACAAAGGTACCCCTTTTGGGTCCCAACCCACACTTTAAGAAACACTACTCTCCACATCTGTACTGATGCCATGGGTTTCCAGTGTGTTCATACACTTTTCCTTTATCCTAATTAATTAGCCCTTCAGTTCCCTGCTGTATCCCCGAGCCTCCTGGTTTTATCTCACACACTAACACACCGACAGCTGCTGCAGTCTCTAAGGTAACAACACCACAACAAGCATAGTGTGTGCTGGGGAGGGTGTGTGTTGGGGGTGTAGGTGTATATGTTTGTGTGGATGTGGTGGGGGTGGAGGGGATGAGTGTGCAGTAGGTGGATGTGTGGGACTGGGCAGGTGAAAGTGGCTGGGTGGGAATCAATATGTCTTTAAGTGGGTGTTTTATCTCTTTTTTTAATTTATTTTTTTTTAATCTGTAGGTGGGCCCTTTGTTTGCAAAGCACTGATTTAAATTGGACTTAAAATAATTTGCACCTGGCTTGATTACAGTAATAATTTGTTTTATGTTGTATGTTTTATCACTCGTTATGCAAATAAATGTCTGTCTTGCTATTGCCAGTTGACTCCACAAAATAGTAATGCAACCTATGGCCAACTCATTAGAGTTTTTACCATCAGTGTACTAAGCACTTATGGGGGAGGGCATAATTCCCAGGAAAGATCCTCTGCTTCACAAGGAGTGAAGTATTTTATGTTTACAATGACAACAATAGTGATTGTTATGAAGAAATATAAAAAGGGAGAATATAGTACTTCTGTCTTTGCAAAATTTAGGGCTGAGGCTTATGTTTTAAAGGATAGTTCCAGATTTTTTGAACCTGGATCCTATTTTCCCCTCTATCTGGGTCTAAATGATCACAAGGAACAAAAAGTTTTGGAATCGGTCCAGTGTTGAGTGAGAATGCTCTAACCAGCAACCGCGAAACACGGCTGTAATGTAATCCAATGCGGCAACCTCTCCGCATCAAAGCATGTCCACTACTTGTTTTGCTACTGGCAGGCTCAGATTAATATTGTAAGTGTCTGACAACATTATGGAAGCATCCCTTCAGAGATAACAAAAGTCTTGGTCAAGGAGGAGCCTCGCTCTGAAATCTCGTGGGAGGTGAGTTGTTGCAGGAAGACAACAGTGTAAACAGAGAGCCGTCCGGGGAAGAGTGGAAATGTTACAGAGTTGGAGTTCAGAAAGCGTAGCTTAGTGTTATCTAAAGATTAAAGAAATAAACAGTGGTTCATGTTTGCACGTTTCCAAGTTGTGCCAACAGAATGTTGCGCCACTCTTTGCGCAGCTTTCATAGACTACCTTTGTTGGATTGGGACATGCTGAAGCTGTGGCTAGTTGTGCTACAAATGGATGCTAACACTCCTGTGCGTACATGCCGTCTCACAGACCATCAGGTCTGCAGTGACTATTTGGACTATTTGGATCACTACTGCCAGCCAAAGAAGAGAAGTGGTCCTATACCAATGCAGTTTGCCTAAAGAAAAACGCTGTTCCAAGAGTGGAGAGACCTGCTGTAGACAGAGTGAAGGTAATGTGCACTGAGTACCAGTGCTTTCCATAATGTTGTCAGACACTAATAATCTGAGCCTGTCCATGGCCAAAGCACTTTTAGTGGACGTACCTTGATGCAGAGAGGTTGCCCCATTGGATTACATTACAGCCGCGTTTCACGGTTGTCGGTTATAGCGTTCTCACTCAATACTGGACCAATTCCAAAACTTTTTGTTCCTATTACTCATTTAGACCCAGATAGAGGGGAAATAGGGTCCAGGTAAAAAAAAAAAAAATATATATATCCGAAATGATCCTTTAATTGTCCTTACATACAGTAACAGTCTAGGGAAAAGTAACTGAACTCTACTTATTTGGCTGTTGGCTGCTAGTAGAACAGGTTATAAAAAGAGGTTATTCTGTATTGTTAATTAAACTACATGAGCCTATAAAACACTTGACAGCAATGGCAGCAGTCTCTGCCAGTTCATCCATTTCAAACTGTCAATTTGTCAGTTAGTTTTGCCCTTTGCCCTCTTTACCCATTGTCCAGTTGCTCATATTCGTTGCCCATTGCCGGCAAATTTTGCCCTAAATTTGCCCCCCCCAAAATGTCCTTGTATCATCAGCTTTACAAGGGAAATATGCCAGTCTTTGCACTACACCCATTGTACTCTGTATCTGAATGTTGGGTAGTTTTAAATATCTCCAGTAAGTTATAAAGTCTATATTCACTGTTCACAAACCCTGTTACTAACACCTGCCAGTTTTGCAATTTGTTGAATTTTAAGTTTCCTTTTAGTTTTTGTTGTCATAGTTTAGACGACACTGCTCTCTGACAGAACATACTATAATGTAATAAATGAAGAAGATATGAGGAAGTTGGTGGTCAAAGAGCGGTGGTTCATGCAAGTTTCAGCACAATGACCATTGGTTATCTGGTTTCAACATAGAAATTGGATCAAATTCTAAATGGCTGGTAAAGCTGGGAGGACATTTGGCTGCAGGAGAGTTAGAGGAACGGTATTAGTATGCGAATTCACATTTTCACAGCTTTTATTTTACACCTTTGAGTAAATAAATAAAAAATGAAAAAAAAAACACTTTGACAATATGGTACCTGCAAATAATCACTTTAAATGACTAGAGATAGGTTTTAACTCAGCCGTGGGTGCACCTGAGGTGGCCTGGAACCCTCCTAGTTTCATCACAGTCTGACACCAGCAAGGGTGGAGCTTACTGCTGTGATCAAGTACACAAAATATACAAAGCAGTTCCTGACCATGACAGATGGGCTGAGAAGAGGCGCGGTTGTATCAGTTTTATATCAAAATAAACCATGCAGTAGGGAATTGAGAGTTATCTTGAGACCTAAAAACGATGACTTTGGTAATGAGAAATGCTATGACAAATTAAAATAATGATAACCTTAATCATATAATGAGCACAGCATAAACTCAAAGATCACTATAGGCTTATGTCTACAGGCATATTTTTTATTGATTTATTGATTTATTTGATTTATTTATCAGGGACGGTGCACATTCACAAACATCTCTGTAAATATGCCAGAATTAGCCAAAAGGTCTAGTTTTCATCTGTAGTCCCTGGCCAGATGTTGCACAGGCTCCCTAAAAAGACAGCATAATTATAGAGTTACTAGTACATGCTAACCAAGCATGTGAACAGGCTTGCAGGCCAGCATCAACATCGATGAGGATTTCTTCATATTAGATATTGAGGGAAGAAAAATATCTTAAAGGAATACTCCAACGTTTTGGGCAAATTACCCAACTTACCCAGACTGATGTTCGATACCATTTTCACTTCTGTATGTCCACTGGTAAAGTTCCTATGAGTAGCATTTTGTGTTAGTTTAACATAAAGACTTAAGGTCTACAGGAGTCATTAACCTAGCTTAGTCAAAGTGAAAAAATAAACCATAGAGCAACTCTGAAGCTGTCTTATTTACACAATGTATCCATGTATCGTGTATTTGAAATACACCTCTTGGATTTTTTTTTCCCACCTAAACCGAGAGTCGTTTTAGGAGAAGTTGTTTTCAGCGGTTATAGTTCCTACCATCTATAGTTCCAACCATCTAACTTCTCCTAAAACAACTCTCATGTTTCTTTTTTTTAAATTCCAAGACGTGAAATCAAATACACGATACATTGTTTAAATACGACAGCTTCGAAGTTGCTGTAAGGTGTATTTTTTTCACTCTGACAGAGCTAGGCTAATGACTCCTGTAGACTTCGAGTCTTTATGCTAAGCTAACATGAAACACTAACCATAGAAACGAAATCAATGGACGTACAGAGGTGAAAATTGTAGCGAACATCTTGTCTCAGTCTGGATAAGTCGTTGGAGTATTCCTTTCAAATGATCATGATTTATTGATGCTGAAATGCTTCATAAGATTTTAAATAAGTGATAAGATAAGGGAACGTAAACAGACTTTGAATGTTTCTTTTGATCTGGTGGGTTTTTGTTTTGGCTGTTGTCCAGGGTTCACCATTGATTCACAGCTGGACGGTTAGGAAGACAAATTCTGCCCAACCAGTGTGCCACCACCTTACTGGGAGCCCTTGTACAAGTGCACCCTGTGACTGTCACCCACCTTCAGGTATCTGTGAATGTGCCAGAAAATGTACTTGCTGTTGCTGCCTAGCTAGCAGTAGTGTTGCCGATGCCAGTAAAACACCCAGGGCACGCTGGACTGCATGACCTCTGGATTCAGTTCTACGAAACCCCAGTGGGTCAACTTGATGCCAGAAATGGATTCCTTCACCTGTGGAGAAGAGGAAGGAAAGGTGAGAGGGGATGATTGTCAAACAATAGGGATCAGGTATAAGAAGAGTAGCAAGAAGGAACAGGAAAGAGAGTATCGAAGAAAGCAAAGATGACATGCAAGGAGATGAAAGGGACAGAGACGAGAGGAGAGGAGGAGGCTGGTAATAAGAGAGGAGGAGAAAGCGAGAGAGCAGGTGTTTGAGTGGGGAGCAGAGAGGAGATGGCAGAATAGAGAAGAGGTTGGTAAGAGCGGTGGAAATCAGAAGTAGAAGAGAGGGGAGTGATGGAGGGAGGGATGGGAAAAAAAAAGGGGAAAGGTGAGCGCGACCATCCCTGACTGAATAAGAGAAACCAAACCAGTGTGCAATATGAAGTACGTGACAAGACAAATGACATCGAAATGGATTTCTCGCTCTTTTTTTTTTTGCTTTTTCTTTCTCCCTCACTCTCTCTTTCCCACCCCCGCCTCCCTTCCTGGGTTAATGTAACATCTCCTGATGCATTTCATTCACCGTTAGCTGTGCCAGCCAGGAGATACTCTGTCAAACCCATCTACATTACAAAATGGCC
>OMKZ01016614.1:5257-18954 GCA_900302535.1 Neoniphon sammara
ATGACACCCAAGTCAATCCATAAACACTTAATCACACTTCCCATGTTGCAAACCTGGTGACAGTCTGACTGCACAGTGTTGACCAGAGAAATGTTGAGTTTTCATTGTAAACGCAATGAATGAACTTTTATAAAACTACTTCAAAACATTTTGAATAAATAAACAAAGAGGGTATCAAACAGTACTACTCTGCCCTAAAATTAACAATTTCACCTTGGTGAAATCCTGAGGGGTAGGACATAAAAGGAAGGACTAAAAATCACCTTCACAGGAAGGATAGAGTTCGTCTTATGAAATTCTGTAGTCCAACAATACTAAAATCATGCTGTTTCTTTATTCATTATTCCTCTGTCCTAAGGCTCCCTACATAATCATGGCCAATATGCATAAAAAGCTACTGTCTGCAATATGTGCTTGATTTGTGCTCATGTGCACCACCTTGCAGCTGTAAAAGACAAATAACAGAAATATATGGCCCAAAATGTAAACAGTTTGTTTTTTTAGCAAAAAGCAAACTTGTTTGGAGAAAATCACTGGAGAAAATCACTGGCTCTGTCTGCACAGCAGTAGTGTTAGTAGAAGAGTTTTTTATGAGATTCAGACAGTGCTTTCAATCTTGTTACCAATCAACTTTATTTGTGATTATTACAAAGTGAAAAATGCACCCCCTCAACTATTAATGAGGACCATGATCTCCCAGACAAACTATGCACGGTTTGATAAAGCTGGTATCCCTACTTGCCACCAACCTCAGCCTCCCCATCTCCCATCTCCTTTCACCATCCATGAGGACAAATTGAGTGCTTTCTTCAAAAAGTACAATAAAAGAAAGGCAGCAGGGCCTAGTAATCTCTCCCCAGTTGTTCTCAGCCACTGTGCAGATCAGCTGTCCCCTGTATTCACTGACATATTCAACACATCCCTACACCAGTGCTCAGTTCCCCAGTGCTTGAAGCAATCCACAATCATCCCAGTCCCAAAATCCTCTAAAATAACCTGCTTCAATGACTATAGGCCTGCTACATCAGTGGTCATGAATGCATTTGAGAACCTGGTCTTGGATGATCTGAAATCCACCATATCCCCTCAACTAGGTCCCTATCAATTTGCTTACCATCCCAACAGATCCATAGAAGATGCTGTTAGCCTGGCACTTCACCACATTACAACCCCGGAGACCCCCAGTACCTACACATGCATCCTGCTCACTGACTTCAGCTTGGCCTTCAGTACTTTCAATCCAACCAAACTATTCCTCAAGCTACAGGACATGAACATCAACCCTGCCATTAATTGTCAAATTTGGGGCTTTCTCAAGAACAGATCCCGAACTGTCAAGCTTACCAGATTTCTCTTCCTCAGACCGCTGCATTGCGCCCCTCAGGGCTGTGTCCTGTCCCCCATGCTCTTTTCGCTCTACATTAACCAACTCACCTCCCTTGACGGCTCAGTCAAAATTTTCCAGTACACATATCTCACCACCATGCCTGGCCTCATCTCAGACAATGATGAGACAGCATATTGGCAAGAGGTAGACAGGGCAGTGACCTCATGCTCTAAAAACGACCTTCTGCTTAACACCTCCAAAATGAGTAGCAACCTAAAATGGGACATCAACACCAACACAATAATCAAAAAGGCCCAGTATCGTCTATACTTCTTCCATCAGCTCTGAAAGTGCAACATCAAACATCTGCTTGTGCAATTCTACACCGCCATCATCCGAAGCATCCTTGATCCTTAGCAACAGTCTGGTATGGGAACACTGACAGCAGCACCAGGAAGAAACTTAAGAGAATCGTTAAAAAAACATCTAAAATCACAGCCTGTGACCTCCCCTCGTTTGACTCCCTATACAACAAACAAACATCCTGTGCTGCCAAGATCGCCGCTGACAGTGACAAAGCACTGATTGAGGAGATTGTACCTGATGTATCTAGTCACCATAAATTAGCTTGGTAATGGCATCAAAGTCCAGTTACTATTGTAGCAAGATCGTAACAAGCCTTTGTCACAAGGAAACACTTTCTAGATTTTAATACTCTCCATCTCACAGATGCTGAGTTAATATTGATCTGGTACCAGTAACGATAATGTGCTGATCTTTATTTGTAGATGGGTTAATTACAATTACTGCTAACCTTCGGTTTTTGCATGATGAGTTGCCAACTTCATCTTATCCCTTTCCAAACCAGCCCCAACCTATTTGCCACCATAGATGCCTTGCCCCCATTCTAATTATATGCTTACTTGGAAGTGTCACTGCTGCCCTCAGCAATACAATAAAGACACTCAGTCTTGACTGTGGCTAAACAACAGCAAAGCCTACCAGTCCAAACGAGTCACATCTGCATCACTTCCCATCGTCCCTTCTTATCCTTGAATGCTTTTCCTCTCGGAGAGCAGTGTTGATGTTCACTCCACTTGCAGCTTTAGGATGATTAGGTTCATTTTTAGCATGTTTGCCTTTGTGCTTTTCTTTGGATTCTCTTTTGATCAAATTTGAGTTTGTACAGTTTTTGTTGTCTATTTAGCTTTGGTGTCTATCACTGCTCATGCTTGTAACCAAGTCTTCTACTATTTATTTCCAGCAAACCATTATTGCAGAAAACATGTTATTATGGATCCCACCAGAGTTCTGGGAAAGATATGCCCACAAATGCAGTGAATGGTCATAAAATTTGTTGGTGTGTTGCCCTTTTGCTAAAACAAGCGTGACACAAGCCCTCACCCAACTGTAGCTTTAACCATGTGGGCATATCCAAGAAAAATCCTCACCCAACCATAACCTTAACTTTAACCATGCTGAGAACTCCAGTGGAATTCATATTTGTGCGCAGAAAGGAGAAACAACAAAAACATATCTTCCTGGGTGGCAGTGGATTTCCGGGAATGTCTTACTTGACAGCAAGTGTTTGGAACAGCAAATGTAAAAGTTTTCATGGACTGGATGTTGGTTTCATCACTGTTGTATGGTATCAATTGAGGATAAAGAGCTGATTACTATTTTAATATAAATAGCCATTTAAGCAATTTGCTTTGGAATTGTCATGTATTATTGTGGCCAAAACTCTGGACTTAGGTACAGTAGATATAATACAATAGATACAATAATCATAGAGGAGCAAACCAGCATGTTTATATAAGGAATACACTGACACAAGTGCTGGCATCAATGTGATCTCCACAATCTAAGTGTAAGACAAAAGCATGAAAGGAAAGAGAGCAAAAGACAGATAGTTGTACAAAAAGATGAATTTACAGTTAGGCTTCTTTTCAGACTGAACAGCTGTAGCTAATCTTGATGTTGTGTTGTTTCAGTTGAATTTTAACTGTGAAAATTTCTCAGTAAGCAAAAATGTCCCAGCAGATTCACTCCCGCCTGATGAACAAACTTTGACAGCAACAGAAGGAGGTTGTTGATTTTCAGTGTTTGAAACACTGAAAAAAAGATTTCGCTCAGAGATTGAATGGGTGCAGTAACATGATTTTTTTTTTTTTATTTTTTTTTTTACCAGCATTATACTACATGAGATTTTTACTCTAACATACAATCTGTCTAGTAGGTGAAAAGGCATGGTGGAGGGATGAACTTCTCATATGTTCATTCCCAATTTGGCTTGTTGTTGTCCATTGTATTCAACTCAGTGTTTTTACAGACATGACAAAACTCCTTTTAAAAACAAAACAGAAAACAAAAAAAACAACAACAACAATAACAACAAAAAACAGAGGCCCTCACCTGTTATAACCAGAATGTTCTCCCACAAACAACGACCCTACAGGGTGTTAGTTCCTATCCCATAATACGATTCACAGGAATGTTTCCTAAATTTCTGGTGGTAAGTGACATAGTGGAAAGAGCAACAAAGTCCATA
The DNA here is from genome assembly GCA_900302535.1 of Neoniphon sammara. Taxonomy (NCBI): domain Eukaryota; kingdom Metazoa; phylum Chordata; class Actinopteri; order Holocentriformes; family Holocentridae; genus Neoniphon; species Neoniphon sammara. Next base: position 9,136 of record OMKZ01016614.1, read on the forward strand.
TAGGGACGAGGTCCGGGTGGTGGATGGGTCGACAAAACATGGGACTTTCACGCGGGACACCCGTGTTTGAGTCCCAAGTGAAGTGAGACTGGTGTTCTTTTCCAGGTGTTTAGGTTTCGTTTTTGTTTCTGCGTGTTTATTATTGTGACCATGACGACAAATGTCCTTACCATAACCTTACCCTATCCTTAACCCTAACCTTGCCCTAAATTTAACTAAGTAGTTTTGGTGCCTAAATGTGACCAAACGGAAACTGCTTTGAGAGTTGCCTGTGCACATGTGCGCCACGGCTTTAAGAAACCATCAGTGTGTCGTATTCTGTGGGTCCTATTAGAGGGTAGCAACAATCGACCCATGTGGTCATATGGGCTGGATGATGTGTTGGTTATAACTGTACAGACTCTACTAGCCCCAACCTCCCTCAGTGACAGTTGTGTAGTGTAAAATTCAACAAGGCAGCCAGTTGAAAGAGAAATACTCTGGTATGCCTCCCCAATCAGCTTTGATAGAGCAACGTCAGCGGTACTGTATGTTGTGATGGGACCCAGAATTCCTAGCAGCTTCCTTCCCAGTAGTCCAATGCTGTGTTCAGCACCAGATATTAACTTACTTCATCATTGGTACTAATCAGTATGTTCTGCATACTGTACACTCAAGTGGTGACTCAGTACATGGTTCAGATTGCAGCATACTCAGACAGTACTTCACCAGACCACACCATAAAATGACAGGTGAAAATCAAAATTAGCATACCCTTATACAGTAGCATGATAAATAATTTAGAACTCTATAAATTTTTAATAACTCTTTGTTATTTTGGCTATGTAAGCCTACATTATCAGCAGTTCATACATTCCTAGTTAGAGGTTTTTCTTTTGCACAGTCGTGCGACACATTTTCCTCAGCCTTGATTCATTCATCAAAGCAAGTACCATGTTGTGGTCACTGTACATGCAGCACAAAGATGGACATCAATAGAGGCTACTGATCAGATATGTGTGAATTTTATATTTGGCAAATAAGTAAATAATAGCAACTATTAACCAACTAGCCAGTCAAATGTCTACCTGACTCCCTGCATTATTTGATGTGGTCTGTCGGTAGTTGTGTTGTAGATCTGTTATATAATTTGTTCGTTACAGTCAAACTTGGTTATCTAATAGCACTTCAATACAGTCTTGAATACTGCCAAAAAACTCATTGTCCTCTCATAAACCAGAGTTAAATGTTATGAATTGTCAAATCGTTCCAAGTCTCTCACACATTTAGAAAAAAATTAAAGCTATTTTCATGAAAAGACAGTGGTGCCTAGTTGGACTAAGATTCACGACTTTAATCCAGCAAACAAATCATAGATCAACAGATTAGATTGGTTTCAAACAGTATATCAATTTATTAATGCTGCTTGAAATGATAAATTAAGTTCTCCTTTCCTCTGCAAGGGGGAGAGCGACACAGCGAGAAGCGGGAAAATCCACCCAGACTCACCAGGCACGCTTTGAGATGCAGACTACCATGAAAGCAGACTAAAAGCCTAAAAATGCAGTATAGATGTAATTGCATTTTCAGCAGTGAAAACACTAAGGACTTTAATATTTTTTTTATGGCGCATAAACTACATAGTGAACTATATTGTCTACTTTGGCCGTCCTTTTAAATCATATCAACCTCTTGTACAGCACTGTAATTGGTACACTGCAACAGAGAGTAAGCAGCAGCTGGGCATTATAGGACATTTCAGTATGTCTAGTAACATCCAGCAGCATACCCAGAAATTTTTGCTGAGGTAGTATAGATACGGGCATTTTTCTTTTACAAAATCAACATACTGTACAGTGGAACACACTACTAACTCTTGGTTTAAAGGGTTCCTACAAATAGATTGGGCATGTTAGAAGGCAATTGGATATTCTCTCCAGAGAAATGAGTTTGCAGTCTCAACAGACTCTTGGTCTCACCGGAGCACATCTCTACCCTGAAAATGGCTGCATAGAGCATCCCATATTTCACTCCCACATATTTTAGGGGCCTCTGCAGGGCATTGAAAACCATCCACTTCTTGTGAGGGGGGTATGACATGTCTGGGAATATCATAATTCTCACTTTATTGTATGTGAGGCCAGTTTCTTCCTTGCTGCTTCCAGAATATTCATGGTGTCTCTGTGGTGAAGTGGGACAAAGTGTCTTGGCTTCCCTCACTCAGTTGGTTGTCTCTGTGAGGTGAGATGTGCTCTTTCTCTTTCACATCTGGGAGCCCAAAGATTTCAGGTTTCAGACAGTTTTCAAAGGAAAACAACTGTGTCCTTGCCTTTGTCTCCCTGAGGAAATACAACAACCCAGAGATTATTTCTTTTCTGTTTTTAGAATCATTAAGCTGGGAATACAACTTACCCTCAGTAGACTAGAAAGCCTGGTTGGAATTTGCTAGTCCAAGGCACAAGTCGATAATGGACTGCGTGTAGTTCTTGCAAAATGATCCTTGATGTGAGTCAATAAGAGGCTTCTCCTTCATCTTTTTTCTATGAGCGTGTCCACATCTGCAAGTTTGGCAAATAAATAACCTCCATATATTTAGTTGTCTCGACGGAAAACCAAACAGGTGGTTGGATGCTGGAAACTGTTCACCCACTTTGTTGAATGTCAGTCTGGTTGTAAGCCAGGTTAGTACCAGATGGGTTTCAACAGTGGTTATTAGGAATTGCAAAATTCTTTGCTATGGCCAGTATGACCAAATTCAAAAAGATATTGTAGAGTGTAATATCATGCTAGTGTGGTAAAAACCTGTCAACAGTTGAGCAGTTTCATCTTTTTGGTGGAAAATTTCAAGTGTTGAGAAATCTGCACCATAAGAATGATGAAATAAATAAAAATGAAAAATTTCCCGAAACAAAGATGTTTTTGCAAAGGATTGACTATTGCACATGCATGAGCTGCCGTGGGTTTGAATGCAGCCTGAGTCCATTGTCGATGATCTACCTCCTCTCTCCCAATCTTTCCTGCCTCTCTCTACCGTGAAATAGAGACTAAAATGCTAAAAATCAATAAATATTTCCATCTTACCACAAATTACCTTTTTTTCTGAGCCTCTAACATTCCATGGCAAGAGCCAACCAGGAAATATGCGGTTCCAGGGAGGGCTTCCCAATTTCTGTTTCCAGCACACTTGAAGGCTTGTAAGGTCTGGAAGTGACAAACACACAAAAGCTACAGAAATACTGTGGACATTACAAGCAAAGCAATGCTGTAAACAATAAACACCACAAAAATGAGGTCTTTACACAGTTGTCATGACTAAATATGCCATTGCAGAGCTTCTTTATCCACCTTACCCAGCATGTCATCTTAATTTTTAGCTGGGACAGATCCGGCTTTATGCAGCAACACTGTGTAAAGACAATGTTTTTCATCACTTTTTACTTTTACGTGAATATTAGATATGCTTAAAGCATTTAAACACATTTATGTTGTGCTTGCCTGTCTGCTGTTATATTATCTATAATAGACAAACAAAACAAACAAAAACAACAACACAGACATGAGGAAAGAATTTATTGAAAGCGCAGAACCATACATGCTGTGCAATCCCAAAAAATAAAATAAATACATAAATAAATAAATAAAAATATTGCAGCACAACTGCTGTACACCACAAGGCTATTTACAACAATCAAAACTAGTGCACAGGTGGGGCTCCAGGCCACACTAACATCTGGAGAACCTGACCAGGGAAAGTCATGGTCATGCTAGCATTACAATACATTATGTCATTTAGCAGTCTTCTAGCTCCACCTTGCTAGCTTTAAACAAAACAAATCCCTGCACTCTCAAATCTTTTATAAACAACAGCTTTTGATTCTATACCCAGTTTGATATCAAGATTTTGTAAAAAGCATTTATTTAACAGTATAAAATACTGAATGAAAGGGGAATGCACTGATATTTTAATTATTATAGCAACAAAATTTATACCCACCATTCACCTCTACAACTTGTTTTAGATGAGGTCTAATAATACACAGAAAAGTATTGTGTTTTTCCTCAAATACTGCTGGGTTTGTAACACTTTAGAGTTCACCCTGCAGTGTCTGATGAGAGCATGAAAAGGCTTTGAGAGCACAGCAGCAATATTCATGTAGAGGGGAGTTAAAGCTCTCAGTATATATTAAAACATGCCTTACAGTGAACTTTACACTCTCGTTTTAGAATATACACATCTGTTTGCAAGCTACATCTCTTGTTCATGCAGCTACTGTACAGCTTTGTCTTTTGAATCTTCTTTTTCTATTAGAAAATATTAAGTATACACCACATCACAGACAACAGTACACTAAGGTAGTATAAAAAGAACAATTATTAAATTAATAGTTCATATAATTACACCTGCTTGCGTGCGGTAGTACACATGGAGGTACTGTTTTCAGTCCTGTCTGTCTGTTTTATTGTGTGTGTGTGTGTGTGTGTGTGTGTTTGTGCATTTACAGCATAACTCAAACAGTTTTGATCCGATTTTGACCAATCTTGGTGGAACAGTTGAGGGTCAGGAAAGGAAGAAGTGATTCAGTTTTGAGAAGATTCGGTCAAAGTCACAGGCTAAGGTTAAAGTTTTGGCATTCCCCTTCAGGGAACTGGTAACAGATACGCATATGGTTACTATTTAACAGTAACATAAAGTCATGTGTGACCTTTCTCTTGGTCACGACCTTTGACCTTCAGTAACCTTGAAAGGATGATCTCAAGGTCATGAAACCTTGCATGTTATACACCATTGAAATTGACAGAGATTTATGGGTGAAAGCAAAATTTAACTTTGACAGAGAGTTGGGTTGTTGAGTCATGATCCGAGTCCCCATGGTGGTGAAATATCCTCAGTAGTTGCTCCGTGCTTCCCTAAGTTGGAGATCCAGAATACCGTATTTGTATCTCTCCATTCACTTCAATGGCACGTCAAAACTGGTCCCAAAATACCTTTAGCACATAAATAGCTCATAAATTAACACAGTCAAAGTGAATTATACCAATACATAAAACAAGTCTCATTACAATTTTTTTTGTGTGATTACAATGGTTTGTAAAGGTAATGTTATGTCCTTTCTTCCTGGTGCAAGGTTACTTTGTGGAAGTTACTACCTGTTGGAAGTACTTTCCAATTCAAAATACCAAGAAAAATTTAATCTCCTCAAAAAAATTAGTAACACAACTTGTTGCTTTTTATATTTCCATACTCCACTTTGCATTTGTCTTTGTGCTAGAAGTGTTATTTTGAGACAAGTTTTGCCACGCCAGTGAAGTGAATGGAGAGATACAAATCCAGTATACTAATTAAACCTGCAGCGGTGTGCGGATCACAGCACTAGATGGAAGGATACATGTGTTCAGCAGTTATAGTTCCAACCATCTAAGTTCTCCTAAAATTTCTTTTTTATTTATTTATTTTTTAAATCCAATGTGTATTTCAAATACACATGATGCATTGTGTCAATAAGACAGCTTCAGAGTTGCTGTAAGGTTTATGTTTTTCACTTTGACAGAGCTAGCCTAATGACTCCTGTAGACTTCATGTCTTTATAACTAAGCTAACACGAAATGCTACCCACTGGAACGGAACCAGTGGACGTACAGAGGTGAAAATGGTATCAAACATCTTGTCTCAGTGTGGGTAAGGTGGAAGAACCATATTTTGCCCAAAACATTGGAGTACTCCTTTACAACAGAGCTGTCCTGACAGTTTTGCAACACTTGGAGCTTGTAGCATAAATATAAAGTCTAAAATTAAAAGGTTAAAATTTGAACTGACATGTCTCTTGTCCTATTTTAACTACAGTCATAAAAATGTGTGCATATCCAGACGTGAAATACATAACTAACAGGACATGGAAGCAATTAGTTGCCTCCCTGTCCCATTAGTTATGTGTCTTTTAGTGAAAATCCAGCATGTGGAACTGGCATATGTGGATTATTGCATAATTGTCAGCGGTACTGAGTGACATCTAGTTCCCCAAGGAATAGCACTTTTAAACACTGAGAATTGTTTAGGTGCTATTAGCATTTAAATATTGGAATTCCATGTAATTCACTATCACTATCATATAAATATGTTCTTCAGTATGATATTGTTTTTATAAAAAAAATCTACATGAATAAAGATTTATTTTTGTATAGTTTGTTCAGTTTTGTTCCAGATTAAGGGCCCTATATTCATGCTGAAATGGTCATTTTTGCTGAGCACAATATTTTTTTTTTCCCACTTGCACCTTTTTCGTAATTTCATGACTCACCATGGCATGGCTTGTGCTGGAATGGATAGAGGGATGCATTTAAGAGGAGTGTCAATACAAATGGAGCAGCACAGTGCAATTTGGGTGACAATGATTACACTTATGCCTCCGCCATAGTGTGATCAAGGCAATAATGTGAGTGAGGCAGAGTCTGTACTGGGCTAAATTAAAAGGTGATTGTTATCAATATCTGTCATCCACAACTGCTTATAGGATGTGTGAGGGCCCTCTCTTTCGGTTGGTTAAATCCACATGGCCATCTGAAGATGGTGGGACCAGTATGTGCGTTTCATTTGCTGCCTCTAATCTGAGGGATGTGGTGTGAATTTTCAAAGTGCAACTAAATTTTATATGCCTCATCCAGTACGGGCACCTTGAGTTAATCTTGCAGAACCAGCACCAGGCTCTTGTGAAATAGGTGCACACACTCCTTTGGTTTTATTCACACCAAACTGAATGCAGAAGCATTGGGTGCAATAGCTCTGTTCATTCTGTTCACAGGTAAAGGTTTATTTACTTAGCAGCACTTAATAGGAGAGTTGAAATGACAAGAGGGCAAAAAAAAAAAAAAAATGAATGAATGTGCTCCTCATGGTAGGGAGTCCTTATATCGGCATTGACTTCAGTGCTCTGATCTTGTTTATTCTATTCTATTTTATCTTATTATTCTATTTTATTTTATGTATATTTTATCTACGTCTAATGCTAACATGTCTGTTAGCTAACACGGGGGTTGCAATGCAAATTTCGTTGACATGTACATGTTCAATGACAATAAAGGCAATCTTGAATCTTGTTTGCGGTGCTCTCTTCTGTGCCATAATGCTTCTGGAGGGAGATTTAAACAAGACAAACCCTTGTATGCACAAGTCTTGCCACCTCAGCAGAGCTAGAGTTGGTATTACACTCACCTAAACTACCAGGAAAAATGGGCACGTCTCTTTCCACAAGGGATTACTTTGCCACTACCACCCTTCAGTCCTGTTGCGGGTCTGGTCCCTATTGATTATGATTGCAGACAAGAAAGAGAAAAATCAGAGTATGGTGTTTCTAGCAGCTCAGTGCAGATTTACAGACCTGCACTTGCCTGGTAGCCTCAAAGGCTTGCTGTTATCAATCCCAGCAGCCTGGTTTCAGTTGCCGCTTTGGCCTCAGGTCCCTACTCTAGGCTGCCTCTCCTCCTGGTTAGACCGCCTGTTAGTTGAACCACACCAGCCATTCTGTTTGTCAGCCATCCACCAGCTCACTGTTCGCTTACAGCTCTCTGTGTAATGGGCTTCTTACTCACTCACTATCTCCGCACTCATGCAAGTTCTGGGAGCATAACACTATATACTCCCACAATCTTCCATTCTCCGGAGATACTGAGAAGACTTTAACATCCAAGTCAGTGCCTTTACCATCAGGTGTATCAGCACTCTTCTTTTTCTTCGGGGAAAGCATATTATTCTTCCACTTCTCACTCAATTTTCCCCAAATTTCTCTACGTATTTGCAAAATGATCAGGTTCCTCTCTCCTGCCCAATGCAGATTTAGAGGTCTTCCACTGTAGATCTTGAGTTTCAAGGTCCCTCAACCGCTCTTTGAAAAATGATTATAGCCCCATTCCTTCTCCCATCCATCCATCCATCCTTATTCCTTTCTAGGGTTGCACGGGGTGGGCAGAAGGCAGGGAAACACCCAGTACAGGTCATCAGTCCATCACAGGGCTGACACACACAGTCACACACACATTTACGCCTATGGGCAATTTACAGTAGCGTAATCAATTCACTTGACCTGCATGTAATTGGACCATGGGAGGAAACCAGAGCTCTTCCAGTTCGTCAGTTGCATTGTGTTGTTGTTTCCCTTGCATCGCCAGTTCCCTCTTATTATCAGTCCCTTGTATTAACTCTGTCTTATATCTTGTTCATACAGGACGATGCCCACACTCAAAGACCTTGCTGTAATGTTCCGTAATCCTTTCAGAGAAGCAATTTTCTGCTAAAACTGCCTATGCTGTATTATCATTAAAAATACGCAAGTTATAGTAAATGGACTGCTTGCCAACCTAAGATGCAAGCAAGTTGCCCAACATTCATAGCAACACAGAGGTAAAAAACATTGAGTTAGTTGTTTAACTGTAGTAGATGTAGGAGTCTCTGGTAATTTCTTAAATGTCTATGTGGCCTTTGAAATGCTGAGTGAGATAAGATCAGATGTATGACCGTTTATCTGTGAGCCAATATAAATCTCTCTTAAAATCCCTTGACCCAATGTATTATTTGGAACATATACTGCACAAGAATAGTGACATCTGCAGAAAACCCTTGTTTATCCTAGTCATTACCGCTAGTATGAGATACAAAACAGTAGAAAATACTGAAATAATCATGTTTGGGCAAGAGATACCACTTTGCATGGAAACGCTATTAACCTTATTTAAAAAAATGAAACCAGTGAAACCACAATGAACAAACCCACCACCAACATAAGTAACCTTGACCTTTTTAATCCATGACTAATAAGAATAACATAATATACCTTTTCACAGCAGCCATTTTGACATGAAAACGTAGGACAGGCACAGGTGTTGCTAATTTTATTAATGAAGGTTCTGTTTCATTTAAGTGTAGCAGAGTCTTTCCAGTGAGCCAGCATGAACAATTGCAGGACTCTGGCTCTGTTAGACCTAAATGGAATGGAGCCTTCATTAATATCATTAGTAACACCTGTACTTGCCCTACTATTTCATGTCAAAATGGTTGCTGTGAAAAAGGTCCATTGCGCACTGAAGTGTGCAGCACAGTGCACACAATAAAGATGGGCTCACTTTAGGTCTGTCTAGTCTTGCTTTGGATAAAATTGACTTAACTTGGCTGGAATTTGATGCTGGGATGGTTTCTCAGCGCTCAGGAGAGCAATTTGGCCCTGAACTGCTTAACTGAGCTCTTCTGACATTACTATGAACAACTGAAAAAATATTTAGTTGAAGCACTAGCAGCAGTGGTAATGCACACTGCAACTCAGTGTCTGGCATTAGTTATCAGTTAATCTTTGAATGAAATATATGGTGTGACAACAATTTGATAAAACCTTACCTAAACAAAACTTACTTAATGGTATGCAAAGTAATGCATTTTTGAAGTGTGAACTGAGTCAAAAATTGCTGTAGCTTTTGGAAAATTATGAAAACAAACACTCCAAAACCATGGTTTGTCCATGATATGCCTAATTCTGTAATGGCCCTTCCCCAAACAAGCTCTGTTCATAGTGTAGCCATATTAATCTAATTCTGACACTCAAAAATAAAATTTGAAGTAACAGCAAGAGCTTCCAGGAACTCTGGTTTATGGCACATTCATAAGACCTGGACATAAACTTGACACCAGCTACATGACACATAACTGGCAGTTGAATACTCATTCATTCTTTAGTGGAGAGTTTTCATTGGGTATTCATGTAATTATGCCATTTATAACAGCATTGGAGCAGTGTATCAATCATCAGTAATTATCAAAATATACACTGGGAAATGTGAACATGTTAGGGCTGTCAAAAA
>OMKZ01016616.1:17228-30266 GCA_900302535.1 Neoniphon sammara
TTATCATCATTAACGATATTAATTTGGGTTTTGTTTGAATTGTATTAAGAATACAGTATCAATAGGCTAAGTCAATAACATGTTTTGTCTTCATCCGAATTTTTATGTGGATTAAAAACGATACATTTTTCATATCATACTGGAAACAAAATTGTGATTCTATTGTTAATTTATTAATTATTATTGGCAACATTTTGATTCATTTAAGTTAAATATTTTGAGAAGGTCACATGTTGCAGTGATAACACTGCTGTTAAACAGGCCTTCATTAAACCTAATTGTACTTTGATTGACAGGCTTCCAGGGATGGACTCAATGCCCGGCCAGCTTCCAGCGGGACGAGACGCCAGCTCTTCCCCCAGCTCAAAGCAGGACGCACAAAGCTTCTCCAGTCCCAGCTCCCTCAAACCAAACCAAGTCAGTGAGACCTCCCTGTATGGGGTCCCCATCGTGTCTTTGGTCATAGATGGTCAGGAGAGACTATGCCTGGCGCAGATATCCAACACCTTGCTGAAAAGCTATAGTTACAACGAAATCCACAATCGCCGGGTCGCCCTGGGTATCACCTGTGTCCAGTGCACCCCTGTCCAGCTGGAGATCCTGCGGCGCGCCGGGGCCATGCCCATCTCCTCCAGACGCTGTGGCATGATCACCAAACGGGAGGCCGAGAGGCTCTGCAAGTCCTTCCTGGGCGCGCACAACCCCCCAAAGCTACCCGAAAATTTTGCATTTGATGTCTCTCACGAATGCGCCTGGGGCAGCAGGGGCAACTTCATACCCGCTAGATACAACAGCTCCCGAGCGAAGTGCATCAAGTGCAGCTTTTGCAACATGTATTTCTCTCCGAATAAATTCATTTTCCACTCACATCGCACTCCAGAGTCCAAGTACACGCAGCCGGATGCGGCAAACTTCAATTCGTGGAGGCGCCACCTGAAACTGACGGACAAAAATTCATCTGATGATATTAGCCACGCGTGGGAGGATGTTAAGGCCATGTTCAACGGGGGGAGTAGAAAGAGGACGCTGCCGCTGAGTGGATCGGGAATGTCCTCTTCGATGAAATCACAGGCCTCATCCAGCCTCACCCAAACCAGCTCCCCAGAGATCCCCCACAAAACTTTACGCTGCGACGAGGACCGGGGGAACAGTAACCTCAATTTGGGGAACGGCGCACGGAGCTATCCAGTCATCCCTGTGCCCAGTAAGAGTTTTGGCATGCTTCAGAAAATCCCACCACCCTTGTTCCCCCATCATCCCTACGGTTTCCCCGGATTCGGTTTGTGTTCTAAGAAGGACGACGGCGTGGCAGAGCCGAACAAAACCAACGTCTCTGGTGTGTTTTGGCCTGGCCCAAAGGACACAATCTACCCGGCATTCCCCATGTTTTGGCCCACAGCTGGCAGCCTCCCCATGCCGTCCTACCCGGGCTCGCCACCCAAACCTCCCGCAGAGCTGCTCGGCGTCCGGCAGGGTGAGCTCGATTTATCAGACCAAAGCGACCGGGGCGCAAACACACCCAAAGACAGCAGCCACCAGCAGCAGCAACAGCAGCAGGAGGGCGGGGAGCGCTGCCCCAGCTCCCAGTCCACCATTAGGAATGACGAGGACAAGTCCGGGGACGAGACTTCCCAGAGAAAGACCAGCTACATCTCGGCCTTCAGACCCGTGGTCAAAGACGCAGAGACCATCGCTAAGCTTTACGGCAACCGGGACGCCTACAGCATGCGCCCCGGCTACCTGTCCCCGGATTTTGTCAGCGAAAGCTCCAGTTACAGGTCGATATCGCCGGACAGGGACAGCGTCGTGAATGATGAAGACCCCGACGTGGACGTGGAGACGAACCGGGGACAAGAGGAGGAGGATTCAATTCGGATTTCGGCTGAAGGAGAGCGTCACGGCTCCCCTGTGCCGGACCAGGTCGCTTCCGGTGCCGAAGAGAGCCAAGAGCAGCCGGCCTGCAGTCCCAGGACAGCATCAGCATCACCAGAGGACGCACATACCGGGTCATCAGATGAGGACAGACAGATGCGCAATGGCTCACCGCTTTATGAAGTAAGACTGGATTAGTTACAGGTGACGCTTTAATGAACCAAATGGGAAATCGAGTCTTAGCAGGATAAGATAATATAAAACAGTAATAAAAGATAAGAGAGTAGACATTACAAGAAATAACTGAGAGTAAAGAAAAAGGGCCTTTATAATAAGTAAGTGTAAAACGAACAAAAAAACCTCTATGCTTGCAATCCACTTTTGAGACATATACAGTAAGTTGTTTTAATCACATTATGACTAAGAAGTGGAGGCCAAGAGAAAAACAAATTTCTTTATGGAGACCAATAAAGAGTCACCTTATAATTTAAACTTCACTTACAATTTGGCGTCCTCATTCAGGCAAATTTACAATCCTTAATTAAGCCCAGGATGTGCTCACGCATTTAAATCAAGAAGTCCTTGAATTAAGGAGACTGTTTTTCATAAGACATTTTACGTATATGAATAGGAAGCGTTTCAACATCTCCGCACTTAATTGCAGGGCTCTTGGTTTATCAAGACGGGCCTCAATTATGTGAACTATTGTTAGAATTGGGAGACGGTGGACCGGTCCGCCCGGATAATAGGTGGAGAAAGAGGAAATTACATTTAATTGGGCTTCTATTAAACATAATTGTGTGGTTGAATTTGCAGATGTACGGCCATGAAAAGGAGGGTCACGCGCTTTTAAACGAGCCTTCGTCGTTTGGGTCAAAACAATCGAGCAGCCCTCGCCGATCCACTGGTAATTGTCCATTTTTTGTTATGGTCCTAATACAAATAAGATTTTTTTCTTTATTTTTTTCTTTTTTTCTGAATGTTCACTTATTCACCTATAGGTCCGCATCACGTCTCTGAACAACATCAACGCACTCATAAATCCTATCAGGATCAAAAGGACAGACAAGGTGTGTGTATTTTATTTTTTTATTTATTTATTTATTTATTTTTTAATTTTTATGTCATCGTTTTAAAAGTCCCCGTGTGCTCACTCCGTCTTTGTGACTGGATATTGTATTTATTTTTTCATCTAAACGTCTCAACAGCTCACATAGCTGACTTATTTGTAAAATAAATTGTTTCAACATTGGTTTTAATGTGTTGTGCAGCCGACGGAGCTTTACGCATTGACATCAGCGTCCATGAGAAGGATCTGGAGAACATGGCTAAAGGTGAGGATGCCATCAGGATCAAAAGGGGGGAAGGAGAGAAAAGCCTAATTGGTGATATGAATTATCATCAACAATTACCTGTTTTTGAGTGTGTAGCCTGGCTGTGGTTCGATAGGCTGTAAAGGTAGCCTGTACAAATGATTTTTTAATATTTATTCAGTGGTCCAACGTGGCCGACAGGGCCTGGCCTGGACGATCAATTAGGACATAACACGATTGGTTAAGACAAATCATCTTTAATTTTTAAAAGTAAAAATAAATAAATAAATAAAAAACTACTACTAATAATAATTATAGGACTACAAAACGTTGTTTTTTTTTTAAAAACTACAAATAACCTATTAGACATGGTTGTTTGAGGGTTGTTTGTTTGTTTTGTTTTGTTTTGTTTTTTTAATTTAAATAAAATCCGCCTCGATTCAAATTCAGCTGCCTGTAAACAAAAGGAGGTATAGCCTACTAAATATGGCGGGCCAAATTTTAATTCTGAATTTACATCCTGAAGGCCTAAAGTGTTTACTAGTTGTTAACCACTTAATCACGAGACACGGAGTTTGACTTATTATTGTAAGAGGAAATCGTTTAGAGGCTATTAATATTTTAACGAACAGAGCCATAACCCCGAGGCAAGGCAGCTAATTATTTTACAACGCTTGGAAAAACCCTGGGACTCCATTATTATCGTCCCAACCTTCAGGCAATGCATGGCAATTACTCTGGCAGCGAGCAAAAGAAACCAATGAAATGGTTGTTATCAAGGATGTAAACGCACCTAAAGTCAGTTTACTCGGCTGACATCAATCTTTATGCTGTGAAATTATAATATATTAAGCAGTAAACCTGATGTGAGTTATGTCAGGAAAGGGTCTTTAAAGGAAAAAAAAAAAACCCACAAATTTCTGCTTTTTGAAAAGCAAATTTATCCTTTTTTATTGATATTGGTGGTAGTTTGCCTCATGATCACTCTAGGTTATTCTCACCCTCTTTAGCATTACATCACTTAACAAGCTTATTCAGTGCAAGGTATCACTGGATGTTTTGTGGATGAATGATGAAATTTAGTCTGAGCAGATGGAAAATATTCTACATTTCTATGAGAGGGAGCTGATGTTGAAATTGATTCATGGCGTTTTGGTTTTGCAGAGGAGCTGCAGAAGCAGCTTGTGGAACAAGTGGAGCTGAGGAAAAAGTTGGAGAGAGAATTTCAAAATTTGAAAGGTAGGCCAAATGTAAGTGTAATTTGTTGGGAGACCAAAACCACATCTCGTTTTGCTTTTTTTTATTTTTTATCTTTAAATATTGAAATATTATGTTTTAGGGGACAGCTTGTGTTTACTTTTGAATTCAGGAATTTATCTTTCAAATTATTTCCACAAAGTTCCCATCTGATGTGGCCTTCCGTACTCTTCAGATAATTTTCAGGATCAAATGAAGCGTGAGCTGTCCTACAGGGAGGAAATGGTCCAGCAGCTGCAGATTGTTAGAGGTTGGTCTCACTAAGTTGTGCCTCCATAGATTATGAATCTAAACCGGATGTAGATCAATGCTCTTTAAGTTTATGGGAACATTTGAGCCACAAAAGGAAGTTTTAATAACATAGACCATATCAATCAATCTGAACCAACCAAGTTCTACACTTAAAAAGGAAAAGTGACACTTGCATATTGAAATATTGGCAATTTGTGTCCAGCCTTTTTCCTGTAAACTCCAAGCATTATTTTTTCTCTACTGCAGTTGAGTAAATTATTATGATATCAAAGGGAGAAATTGAAACCCCATTGTTTTGTTTGTAAAGGTTATTTTCTCCTAAATCATGCTCTGGAAAATTGAATGGACAGGCCATTATGTATTGCTGTATCGGTTACATGGAGTAGACAGCAACTAATGCCACCCGTTAAAGGATTGGTTTAATGTTACAGCAACACAGTAGTTTAAATACAGGGTTCAAGTACACAGAGGGGTCACTCTAAATACCATAGGGGCAAACAGCATACATTACAGTCATCCACTTCAGATGTTATGTAGCCGCTCATATTTTCTTTTTCTTTTATATTCCTTTTTTACAATTTTTATTTTATTTTTTTGTTTGTTTTTTTGCTAGACACATTGTGCAGCGAGTTGGACCAAGAGAGAAAGGCTCGTTATGCAATACAACAGAAGCTAAAAGGTAATTTTATATGGTCCAAAAAGGAGCCAATGAACTTGAATAAATGTCATTATTGCCCATCCATAAATATGCAAGTGCTACTTTTTTTCGAGGATCTCCAATGATCAGTGTGGTAGTGAGTTTGACAATTTATGGAATAGACTGCAGCAAGAAAATTTTGCCAACACTAGAAAAAAATAAACATACGTGATTATTTTAACAAAAAAATCCATAAATGCATGTTCAGATCCTGCTGAAAACAAACTGTTATCCGCTCCCTTCATGTTCTCATTGATGGACCACTTCCTCCCTAGAAGCTCATGACGCCCTTCACCATTTCTCCTGCAAGATGCTGACCCCTCGCCACTGTACCGGAGCCTGCACCTTCAAACCTCCTCTACTGCCACCTTAGTGGACATCGCACCCTTCACCTGACCCCAGAGCAGCTCATTTTACGCCAGCCAAAAACCAGCTCCACCTCAAGAGTTCTCCTGGATTCACTTACCGTCTGTAACCCAAGGATTACCAACAGACCTGCAGATACACCATCGATTTTAGCACTTAAGTGAATAATGTTGAGACTCAAAGTTGGGGGTGACGGACCCCTCCCCCATCAAGTTGAACTCTTGAGTTAGGAGATCAGGATGCAACTAAAACATGGAGGTCATTTTATGTTATGAATCAACGGATTGTTTATATGAAGCTGCACAACCCAAACCAAGGAGTCTCTTTCAATCAAAATCATCTGCTCTTTAGATATTCTGAGAAAAAAACAAAAAAACAAAAAACTTCAACCCTATATACATATATAAATATATATAATGTGACAATGTGCAATGACTTGTATAATTGTGATATTAAGTTGAAATGTATCTCATTATTTAGCCTCTGTTGTTTGTTTGACCATATTATTTGTTTTTACATATATTTGATATTTATCTCTGTGTCTTTGGTTTAATCTGTTTGGATTATTTGTAACACTGTATGTTGTTGATGTTAAGCACTTTAAATGACATTTCTGAATTAGACCATGCTGTAACCCTTATACCAAATTCTTTTATCAAAATGTGAGGATCTTTATGTTGTAACAGAGCACATTATGACGAGCACTTACTTCAACAGCCCTTCAGGTTTGACACAGTACAATAAAGGATTTTCTTTCACTGAGGCGTGTCATACAAACAGCACATTGATACTTTGCAGTGTACAGTTACACTACATTCAGTCGATATCCCAAAAAAAAAAAGAAAAAAAAAAGAAACTGTCTTGAGCCATTTATAGATATCATGTACAGTATAGACTGCATCTCTTTGTGATCAGCAGAACACTTCAACACAGAACCGATCCCATAATCCTCTGTTTCAGGGTTTTTTCTATCATGATATACATCTGTGAATCACATCACCGAATGAATAAACCAAATCTGTTCCCTAGTTGGACTTTTCACACTCTTATGCTATTAAAAGTATCACATTGCTTTGATTTTTTGGAAGAATAACACCATGAAATATGTTTAAACTGCCATTCCTACTCCACTTTATTTCATTTGTTGAACTTGTTTTAGTTTGTAATGAAAACCCTCTGAGAAAACTGATGTCCCACAAACTACTCATGATACTCCCATCCATGTATGTATCCATGTCAATATTATTAAAATGTGAAAGCCACTTTCTGCTTTATATCCTCTTCTGTCTCTTTTTGTCGCAGTCTGAGCCTGACACCTACTGGTCGTCACGCAGAACAGCACCTCACGAGGAGGATCATGTTCCCTCTTATTGTATTTGATTTCAACATGATCTCTTTCATTAGACAGCTACACCGGTGCATGAGATGTCCAGTCAACTTTATAATGTTTGACGTCAAGTCAGGGGAACAGGCTGATCTAATAGTGAAATCTAATTCTTCTGATGGGAGGCCTAATAGATATTGATTACATGGCTGGTAAGATGGCTCTCGGTCCCTGGATGCTTCATACTGAGACAGATACCGGCATAATGTCACTGATGCACAATGAATGTTAATTATCTGAGAGAGTAATTGCCCTGCATGGCAAAGCCCATTCCATCTGAATACTAAGGAGATGTAATGCATTCGTTGCTAAAAATAATGGGGGAATAAGGTTCATTTTTACTTGGCTCTTTATTGCTTACGATTGGAAAACACATCTGCATCAGTATGTCCCAGCTTTTATTTAGATATTCAGTATTCAGCAAATTTTGGGGTTTGTTTAATATTTTCTGATAAGTTTGTGAAGTGGGTTTATTTACAGAAATTTTCTGTTCTTTGACTTGTACACCTCAGTCCTCCTTAACATTGTGAGTTCAGGCTGAAAGTTCTGCTTTATAACATCTGACTGTGCATGTTGATTTGCACATATTTATGAAAACCTAGGACATACATTGTATGAGTGAGTCTGCTCTGAGTTTGAGAGCGAGAGAGAGAGAGAGAAAGAGAAAGAGAGAGAGAGAGAGCCTGTGAGCTGCTGACCACTGCCATCATAAATTCACAATTCATAATGAAGTCTTTTAAATGAATTCACTCATGTCATGTTTTTCTGTTATGGTTGAACTTTAGCACACAAGACATATGTATTGTAATATCTATGTGTGTAGTATGTGTGTAAAATATGTAATATAACAAATACAATATATATTAAAGACATCATCAACAATGAACTTCCAAAGATCCATCTTTATTTTTCCATTACATACGTAACAAAAACAAATATAACCAAATAAATAAATATATAGATGAAAAGGAGAAGGAGTGGGGAGAAATAAGATGTAAACCCCCCCAAAGAGAACAGTGAACAAACAAACCAAAAATAACATTCCTACCCCCTGCGGCCATTTCTTATGATACACAGCGTCCCACATATACAACAATACAAAGTAATACAGGGTAAAATGTATATATTGTTTTATGGGAATGTAAACACCGTCTCAGACTAATCAGATCTGCTTTCACTGTTATGTACACTCCGGAAAAATTGCCAGTTTCCACATTCAGTGTATTTACACAAGCCATTAACTTTGGGCTTGACTCCAGAAAACCATGCACTATAATGTTTTATCTACCTATTGGGCATGTTTTCTGACAGACTTTGCCATTGTTTTTTTTCTGTCTGTGGTATTGGTATTGATTAACTATTTGCTTGTACAAATATCCATATAAGGCTAGCCTGCACCTGCCCCATCAGTAAAGCCACCAACAATATAACAGATGGCACAGATACATGATAATATAATAGAAACCTCTGTACTTGCCCTTGTATGAACCGAGCAGCAGAGCTAGTTGTGAATGGATTCTTTGTATGAGCCTTGAGGGAGCAAGCAATTTTTTGATAATGGATTTGGGCATGAAGCCTAATGCGTTTTGTGTAATGAGGATTTTCCAGTATGAAAATATAAAACTATTATTCTAAACATAGACATCAATGCTTGGGAATAAATAGACTGTGCAGGCTGTCATTGAAGACAGAATGTTGCGAATGTGGGACGTTGTATGATTTGCATTGCCTGAGAGATCACTTTCTGCCTGAGCTGGGACTCTTTGTTTTAGATGTTAGGACGCCACCTACTGGTTTCTCTGCACAAAAGCCTTCATCATAAAGCTTGGAGTTTTTCCAGTCAAAACCTCCCAGTTTGAGTAAACCTTGTGTCTTGTTTGGACACTTTATCTAAAAACAGTTCAAATACAGAGGACAATAACATCATGCATTTAATATCTAAGCATTGTTTGTTTCTTAAGCCCCAAGATAAAAATGCCTATACTCTGAATTTCAGGGATTTATTTACTCAAAAGATGCTAATAAAACTGCTTTATCATTAAAATAGAATTTATTCAATACTCAGAACCTGTTTGTATATGCCGTTTGTTTGAACATTATGCTTGTTATTTCAACAAAATTCACCGCATAAGAATGTAGTTTTTGAGTGCACTCTCCCTTTAAGAATCCTCACCTAAACACAGGTATTCAGTGTGGGCAGCTTTGTTATTGGCATAGAGGCTCCAAAACTTTATTTATTACCACAAAGAAAAGAGACCACAACAGGCACAGATGTGCATCCCACATTTCTCAGAGGACACTGCAATGCATACTGTTTGCAAACAGATATTGTCTATTGTAATCACTGGCGTGTTTTGGAGGTAGCAGCATTTTCAGATAAAGGTAATGACTAAATACTGCAAATAAAAAGCAACAAAAATGCCTGTTTGTTTAGACATTAAATACCTGAGGAGGATCGTACCCCCTCTGCTTGAATTGGCATGACGATGCAAGTGAGGCAGGTTATGTAATAAAGGATAAACTCATCTGAAATCAGCTTTTGTATTTGTAAATTACAGTTTAAACTAACACAAACCATTATAATCTGAATTGGCGTTAAATAGAACCTGTCAGCACAGCATCAAGTTATATGAAGATATGATTCACACAACAATATAAAAATGTCTGTTTCCCAAGTCACCATCCTGCTGCCTAAATTATTTCATACTATTCATCAAATATCTTTTTTGTTTGTTTATATAGAAAACTGAAATGGTTTTTATTTTACCATCAAGTCACTGACCAGTCCAGAGGAATAACGTGCATGTGGGATTCACATACATCATCACACATTTAGTGAATCACATTTCCATGGTCCAAATTTAAATCACACAACAATTCTAACACACACAATCATAAAATCACAACTCTATTTCTGTGGTTGGTACAATTTAGTTGAATTTGATAACAAACATGCTCAGAGTCTGAAAGTTTCATAACAAATGTTCAAGGTTCTGTGTGTCTTTGTCATAGGCAAACAGACCATGTCGAATATATGCCCCACTCTTATGCACTACAGCCTTTAATCAACAATTTAAATGTTAAAAGGGAAACATGTTACTAAGTGTGAAAAAGAGATCTTTAACCATTGGTTCTTACTCCATCTGAACTAAATAAATAAATAAATAAATAAATAAATAAAAAGTGTCTCCTAACTAAATGAGTGCACTCAGTAGAGTGCAGTAGAGTGCAGCACCAGGCATGTGTGAGGACACAATGTCTATATAAAGCAGGTTGTTGTTATACTTTGTGCCACAACTGGTTGTAGAGAGGGTGAGAAGCGTTTTCCATGATGGCTTTGCTCTTGTCCCTCGTCCAAAGACCTGAGAAGATTAGTCAAATTAGTCCGCTGACATATGAAACAGTGACAGCTGTTTTACACTTAATTTTTTACAGTCGTGAAGCATCAGGCTATTGAACCTATTTTAAACCCTGCTTGTTGACAATTTTGCTTTCCTGTGTGTCTGCCCTTCATTCTGTTGACTTTTATAAACTCGCCCAGAAAAAGAAACGCACGTCCTGGATTTTTTTTTCACCCAAAATCAAAGCGAACACGGCCACAATAGGATAAAAAAAAAAGCCGGTTAGGCTGATAGGTCCAGTAGCATGCAAAGAGAGAGAGAGCAATGGTCAGGCAAGCTAGACAATGAATGGAGTGAGGGAACAGAGGTAGCGAGGACAAACGTTTTTTTAAAGTTTTTGAATCACTTCAACAACAAGAGTTTCTTCCTCATGCAGTCATAACTGTAAACAAAAATGTTTAGGCTAATAGGCCCAGTAGCCTAGTTTGCGAGATTAGCTGCGGACAGACGCACAGACAGAGAGAGACACCAACAAACCCAATCAAACACTTAATCTCCTGGTGGAGATAAAAATGAAAAGTTTCAATGCTGAAGGTACACATAATATAGCTTATATGCATATGAGGGTACCAAAATAATTATTCTATTCTATTCTATTCTATTCTATTCTATTCTATTCTATTCTATTCTACTCTATTCTATTCTATTCTATTCTATTCTATTCTATTCTATTCTATTCTATTCCACAGCCTCTTCCCTGCGTAGAACGTGTTGGCGTCTTGAATGCACCCCTGTCGCTCTGTGTGCGCGTTCACGCAGCGCTCTGCTCGTCCCAGTCATGTGACAACACCTCATCACGCTTACGCAAAGAAATACAAGATGGCGGAGAGTGCGGAACTGAAGGTAAGGCGCAGCTTGAAATCATTTTAAATTCTCTCGGTTGCCAGGCGTTTGGATGCCAAGCGGTTATGTGCTTCAGTAATTAAAGCTTCAGAGGGTTGAGATCTCGTCAGATTTCGTGTTTATCGCACAAACACAACGGGAACTTTGTTGAATCCCCGAGCGCTAATGCCTGCACGAGCATGTTTTTGTTGATATTGAGACCCGCTCGCTCATCTTAACTGCCCGTTTTCTTACATATACAACCTTCTTGCAAGAAATAATTGACTTTATGCCATTTGTTGTGTCTTCCATCATCCTGAAAGCAGTGGTTCACCTCATGACAAGATAAATATTTGATACCGCGGTTTGATAGAGATTGTATTATTTCGGGAGAAGTGGCGAGCATTTTCGCGCGGACATGCTCCAGACTGTCAAAAAAGGTTTTGAATATGACAGCAACATCATACACGTTAGTTCGTCTATGGAAACATGCCACACGGAGAGATTATATTTGACAGATAAACAGTTATTAGTAAATGTCGATGTCATACATGACATCCCAGTAAAGCTTGGGAGATGTTCTTGCCCATTTGCAGCCGGTTAACGCAGCCTAGCCTTGCTCGGTAATGCCTGTGAGTGAGATCTTCACTTTACCTGTTGATGCATGTGTTAGAAAAACACATGGCTTGGCACTGGTAAATAATTAACCCGGCTGCAGATCAAGCTCAGGAAAACACTGGGTTGTTAAATTCCTAGGCATGCAGGTTGCTCTTTTATGTTTCTTGCATTCAGCTTTTCTTTTTCTCATTGCAACTTTTTATGCTAAATGAGTAAATCGTTTTTAGATAATTTATTCAGCGATTATTGATCCGAGTCATTCCCTGGTGTGCTTCCATTACCTGCATGGAAATGGTGGATCCATAGATGCTCTTTGGTGTCAGCTTGTGTATGCTCCATAGTCTGGGATAGGATTTCCACATCTGCTCAGATTGCTATGATACAGGCTAGACGTGTTGTCATGCACCTTTTGGAGCCAAACAGTTTTCGAGCTAAATCTAAGGCAGGTTTTACCGTTCAGCAAAATTCATGCAAAGCCAGTATCGCCCTGATTTTTTACCACATCAGTATTTTATGGACTTTATTGTCATGGTTAATGACATGGCGAGAAAGTGCAGCCCAACATGAAGGATTGTGTTAACTATAGTGTACAAATTTTGACTGGCCATTTATATTGGATTGACTGTAGAGGTATGACTGTAAGCAGCTACTATTTCACATAATTAAAAATGGTTAAGATTCCCTCTATACAGTCACAGGGAAGTCGTTAGGCTGGCCAGTGTAGTGTTAACTCAATGCACTGCTGTTTACTACAAAGATGGACCTGCTGATGGTAGTTCACATACTGTAATTTGAGAAAATA
Organism: Neoniphon sammara; assembly: GCA_900302535.1. NCBI lineage: Eukaryota > Metazoa > Chordata > Actinopteri > Holocentriformes > Holocentridae > Neoniphon > Neoniphon sammara. The sequence goes on from OMKZ01016616.1 coordinate 30,013, forward strand.
CTGCATTGCATAAACAGTTGATTTCCTAAGGCGTGTGATGTTAACAGCATCAACTTACTGCTCTAACATTTTCAAAGAGCAGATCTGTCCATGCCAAGAGACTAACCGATGGCTACAGTCAGTGTTGTGTTTTATGATAGACTACAGGCGTTTGAAAGACTACAGGCATATTGGGTAAACTGGCTGTGGTAAAACTGGTTAAATTGGTAGATAGTCATTAATTTTTTGAATAGCATTTAATATATTATAATATA
>OMKZ01016617.1:0-18619 GCA_900302535.1 Neoniphon sammara
TATATATATGAAGACTGTGCCATAGATATTAGATATTTGAGTTACCATGACAGCTGTCTATTCGTAGCTGACATTTCTGTGACATTTAGCTCAATAAGAACTGTTCAGTTTTCTGCAGCAAAGATACTTTCAGGAAAAATGGGACTATTGTGGTCAATATTGGAAAAAAGAAATCTGACTGCTATGCTGTCTGTAGCTTAATTTTACGTCAGTGCAGCCTCTTGGATTTTTTATGTTTTTAATGTTTAGACTACATGTAATGATGAACAGATTAAGATTAATGCATTCATCAGCACAGAAAATGCAGGCCCAATTATGAAATTGGCTTGTTTTGCATAGTTTAATCTCCTTTAACTCACCCTTGGTATAATACAGCTTGAATTTCTTCCAGTGATTGATTGAGCTCGGCTGTAGTGTAAATGCTAACTTTCACTTACATAGCTTGCTTTTCATGCAGCATAGCCTGTTGTCATACTGATGACTCATTCATGACTTGCTTGAGCATGACAGTCCTAGCTCAGCATACATTCCTGATCAATGTTTATACTTTTAACATTGTGAGCAATAATGATCTCTACAGAGAGGAGAGAGCTGTAGGCTAAACAAACACACATTACACCAGGTATTTATATTTTCCACAAAGCGTTCCACTTTTAAATCATCTTCATCATCATCAGTCATTTTTCAGTACTGCAAAGACATTGGTCACACTTTAATTGGATAGTCTAATGCTAAAAGTCAGTGTCCATTAAGTGACAATGATTTGTCTCTTGAGTTTGAAGTGATACTCATAATTATGTAAAAAGCATTCTACAAATATTCAGTGTCTGGGCTTGGTATCTTGAGGTTGGTAGGGCTTAGAAATAGGGTCAGATTAGAATTTGGTTTTAAGTTTAAAAACAGGATCAGGTTCGGCTAGGGTTAGGGTTAGGGCTACATAGTCTGTCACCTGATAGTAGGTTAGATAGTAGGAGTATCAACAGTGGACTATCCAAAGGTGTTATAAGACACGGCATCCTACATTAAGCAAAAATTATAATGTATGTTGTAATCTTCAGCTTGTCTACAAATCAACATACAGTTTCTCTGCTTATAGTTTATAAAACCGGGATATTTTCACCTCAGTCCTTCTATTTCTAAAGTCTTGTAATCTTCACATATTGGTTCATATATTCTCCCCTCCATTTTGTCATTATGTGTGCTCTAATTGCATAGAAACTATCAATGTCAGCTACCCATTTAGATAAATATCTTATCTGCCACTTTTGATGAATATTACTAATCATTATCAACCCAATGTTTTGAATTCTAGCCATCATCAGTTGCAAGGGTGACAGTTTGATGAAAATATGCACTGGTTTGATTTAATAAGCCTTATCCCATAGGTTTATTAAAATCTGTAGCAGCCTAGTGTTTATGCAAAGTCTTATCTTGGCATTACTTGCTTAATTATCTAATAAATTACTTACAGCATTGGTTCACCTGTGTTCAACAATGTGTGTATGTGGACCATGTCCAGATAACAGGGCAAGTTGCAAAAGAGGAAGTGGGAAAGAAATGAAAGATGAAAAGAAAGTGATATTGGGAGTAGGTAGGCTTTAGGTATAGCTCTTCAAGTTATTAGTTACTGTGTAGATCTATTTTTACCACCAAAAAATTCAAAGAGTTACTTTGAAATCTTTCAAAGCTAAAGTCAGAATTGAAGTTTCAATAAAGTTATTAAAAACTAAGTGACTATCTCTTCTCTAGACTAAACTACCACTTAATCACTTCAAGATCATCTCCGTCTGTTGGCTTACAATTTAACAGTCGAATGCTTTAGGGAAACCAAGCCTTATAGGACAGACCAAAAAAATTATTATTATTATTATTATTTTTTTTTTTTTTTTTTTTTTTTTTTTTTTTTTTTTTTTTTTTACATAATTACTTGACTGCTCCAGTAGTGTCTGTTGCACAGCTATCTTTTCCATGTGGGAGAGCACTCCTACCTTGTGTGTGCAATCTAGGTGCAACATGAAGTCAGATTACCCAAATCCAAACTGTGTGCACCAAATACACAATGCACTGCAGGGGATGGATTTTTAGTCTTGCACATTTTTAATGTGCCAGCACCATTTGAGACAGATGATTTGCGTGGTATCTAGAACTTAAAATCCCTGGGAACTTACACCCCTACAGGTTTTGGAATATTGAAACACATGCTTGCTTTGTAACAGATTGCCTGTAGAGTGGCAGTAGCTGATAACGCAGCCAGAGATAAAAATTGGACACTGTTGACTCCAGAGGCAAAAGAAATAGAATAGTGGCAGAGGTGCGTTATTATTCTATAATATTACACTGTTTTGGTGTAGGCTATGTTTTCTCTTTTACAGCTTCTTTGTGATGATAATTGTCCAATGGATACACACAACAGTCAGATGTTCCTCTGTTTAAGTTTGTAAAATAATGACTGCTAAGAGAAATAAACTAACAATTTGTCAAACCACATCATCTATATCTATATATCACAAGAAATACCCAGTAACTATGTAACCTTGAAACTCGACAGGTGGATTGTCTTGCTGCGCCAACATGCATGCATGCAAGTGCTCATTATCTGCCAGCAAGAGGAGGTATGTGTGCATGTGCATTTGCATGCATTTCACAATATTAATATCCAATCAGACCTAGTGTCATTTGTTTTTATTTGCCCTGGAGAGGAACACTAAAATGAGAATGTGGAAAAAGCATTCAATCATTTTTAAAGCCAGGTAAACTCCTGGCTTTTGCTATAACAGTAGCAAAAAGCTTTAATAGGGTCCAGGTTTGCTGAAGGTGTTGGCGTGTTCACCGTTCATTAGGCCTTTGGCTGAAGTACCCACACAAATACACACACAGAGTTTGTTAGCACATACTTCAGAATAGACCACTTACCACCACTGTCAGCACTATAGACTTATAAGACATCCTGAGCAAGATAAAAGTACCTGTATACTTAATAGACGTGAAATTATTGATTGACTACTGACAAGGCGGTACCGTACATTTCTATCTATCATACTGTAACAATAAATAGATCAATAAATAAAGTCATAAGTGCATAAATCCCTCAGTATACATTCCAGGATATGCCACCACATTCCCATATATTAATGATTGGATTGCTGAATGAAGTTCAAATATTATGTCACAGGACTTTTAATTTTATGCAAGTCATGTTTTTAAGAACTGATTTTTAATGAATAAATTAAGCAGGCGTAGGTGGTGCAGAGGACAGGCAGAGGATCACATCGGAATCTATTTTGGGTTTCAGACACCATATTTTGGCACAAATATCTCCTTTCTACCTCCTAAATTTGCCAAAATGGAGTTTCTCTCTATTACTCAGTCATTATATAAGCATCCCACTAAGTTTGAAAACTTTGAGCTCATTGTCCCTAAAGTGCAAACTTGGACATTTCAAAAATAACTTCACCTGGCATTAGGAAAGACTCAAAATGTTAATTGCTTGGTGTTCCAGTACTTTGTGAGAGGAGGGAATGCAGAAAGATATGTCAAAATTTGAATGAGTGACTGTGGATATGAACTGTCTATAGTCCCATTTGTCCACCCTCTTGATAGCTTTAAGGTACTTATGAGATTGGAAACTGTTTAGCAGATGACACCTTCCAGCTCCGCCTTCCAAGAGTTTTCTGGCTGGAGCAGTAGCTTCATGTATATTAACATTTGGTAGACAATCTACTGGGAGAATAGAGATAGTGACACCAGAGACCTTTAAATGGGCAGAGACACAGCTCTGCATACTGATCAGCGATGTTGAGATGTGTCTAGCAGTAGACTCAAGTGATTATGATGCAAGGTGTTACATAAGTTTTTCAGCTGCATGAAGCATCACTAACTAGTGCAGTCCTCTGTAGTACTGTCCATTAAAAGTATATGAGACAATACAGTAGTTCATTTAACTCTGGAAAGTAACAATGAAGAGATGGATATTCTCCCATTCACAGCAGAGGTCATTAATTAGTGTGATTCATAAGAAGTGACCACTCTTGTCTTTATTTATAATTTTGAATGGATTAGCTCCTCTTCCATTATTTAACAGTAGAGACACGAAGTCTAGGAGCACAATGAATGGCCACATTTCAGCCCACACTGCAGAGGCTAGCAATATCCTACAGTACTTGTTACTGCACCAGTGCACATATAATTAAATTTCTCCATAGTTACCGGTGCCCTTGACTCATCATTGAGCTCAACCAGGGTGGTCAATTACCAGACGCGTTGGGGGTGGGGGTGAAGGTGGGGTTCCAGCTACCTCATGGCTTTAAGGCTCCCAACAGTAAATGAATTGGCATACACTCATACATCAAGATAAAATGTCAATCTAGCAGATGGCTTCCCGAACGCTTCCCAACCTATAATCCAAGGAAAGAAAGCAGGCTCATCTTAAATTGTGCCCCTACAGTACTGTATGTATAGATGTCTTATGTATTGGCTTCATCAGAGAAAATTCCATTAGCACCAGTGGCCTCTGCATAAAAATCCATTTTTGTTGGGAAGAAAGGAAATATATTGAGCTTATATATCTGTGTAACATAAGCCAAGCAATTAACTTAACTCTCTCCTTGGCTATCTTTTTTTGCTTTTCGCCATTTGTCATTCACTTATGTGCTGAATAAAACTGTGTACATGGGACAATATTTTCATTTATATAATCAGCAAACATTAACATATACAGGAGAGGCCTTTTCAAGGACATTGGTGTCAACAGTGGCATCTGTACATGCCACCTGGTTTCACTGTGTAACGATATGGTAATCTCACTGACACAGTAACATTGGGAAACATTTACAGTTTGCATTTTTCAGTATTTAAACTGAGGGATAAATACACTGTTACAATAAATAAATAAATAAATAAATAAAATAAAAAATAATTAGCATGATATTGTCAAGGCACTGTGACTGCTATTTGACTATCTAAGTGTCCAAAAACATCTTTATCATTATGTAGTCATTTCCAGTGAATAGCTTGACAAAATGCTTGACAAAAAGTCATAATAAATCCTTCCAACTGAGGAAAATGCCATATATACATCATTCAATATGAACCATTAAAAGGGTTATTTTCTTGACTGTAAACAGTATTTAATTTTTACACTATAAACCTTATGCCTCCTAAGGATCCCTGATCTTCTTTATGATCTTTTTCTTAACTGAGAAGTATAGTTTCCCCCTTTGTTATAACAAGGAAATTTTGTTTTGGAGTGCATAGAGAAAACAGCCTTGGATTGATTTCAAAGGCAATGGAAATAAAGCTTGATGTCAGGCAGTGCTGTGAAAGAAACTGTGTTTGTGTAGCCCTGTGTGCTGGCACCTTCAGCAAGCAAAATTGATGTTGTTTTAGTGGGCGGATAAACAGCCTTTAGCAACCCATAAAATCAGGTGTTGCTTCAACAGTGAGTGACAAGACTGATCATTTTAACTCCTTTTCTTTCATATGTCAGACAATGAAGCAATCCATCATGTATTCACAATGCTAAAATTCTTAATAATTTGAGTGCTAATTGAAATCCATCAATAATGTCAAACTTTGTGATGCTGAATGCAAGTCTACAGATGCTAATTATAAGCCAGTAACTTTCAAATAAGTTTCATATCAGTATTTTTCATCCTACTCAGTGCTTACATACTGCAAAAATGCTCATTTTGTGAAATTATGTGTAGGCATCTTCTATCATAATTTCAAGTGCCCTCACATCTATTGGGCCAAATGCTTTGGTCCAACAGATGTGATTGATGGAGCCCATTAAATTAATGACATCAAAGCCCAGGAGAGAAAACATGCTTATGAGGAGCGAAATGCCCATTAAACACCATTGAAAACAGTGACATTATTGAAGGGTGGAAACACATTTTCTTCTTATCTGTACTGATGTGCTCATTTTTATCCCAGAGGAGGGTGCAGGGATATCCTCGCAGGATGCTAATGATGTGCTCCTTTCTCCAGGGATCAGGCATCAATCTGTGTGTGAGCCACCCAGTCTCCCATCATTATTCCTCAGACAAAATGAAAAGGGAGTGATGAATAGAAGGATTGGAAAGAGGCTATTAGGTCTCCCAACCTTTCCCCCACCATGTCTTGTCATCTTGTACGTGTCAACAACATGGCTCATCTCAAGGTGAGCGTGTGTATCAATCATACCACAGTGTGAGGCTTGTTAATGGATGTTACCTCAATATATCAACTGGGACACTGGTGTTACATCATGCACTGGGCCTAGATTGCAGGTTTTTGAGAATATTGATTATGCATTAGCTGTGTCCAAACTTGTATCTTGTAAAGGCTAAGGACTAAAAGTTTTTCAGTAATTTCAACTATTTTTCTTTTGCTCATTAAGTCTTCTTGGGGGTTTGCAAGGAAATGAAAGATACATTGTCAGGATATTTGAGACATATGTAATCCACCATTGATCCTGCTATATTTGCTAAGGTGCTAGGGGTAAACTATTTAATTAGCAAAGAAAAATGTATTGATCAATAAAAGTTTAACTGGCAAAAACCTTACAATAAGATTCTTGCCTTATACTTATCCACAGATTTTTTTTCTCATAAAATGTAATTTTTACCTACCCAGGTTTATCACCTTTTATCGTTCTAAATTAAAATTTGTCTGCTGTTTTCCAAATTGTTTTCCAGCACAGGAACTCAGACCATCAATAGGGTTGAAGCTCTTTGAGATACAAAGGAAGTGAGACAATTACATGCATCAAGATTGGATAAATATAGGTAAATCCCACATAATAAGTGGGTTGGTTGGTGGCCGAGTGGTTAGAGAGACTCTCCCACAGCTGTAACATCACAGACTCATAACCTGCAACAGCCAAAGTATCCATCATGTTTAAGTATCGTTGCACAAAACACTTAACTCCTTCCTGCTCACTCACCTCAGGAGAATTAGTTGAAACACAAAACTGAAATGTGAGAGTCATACATTAAAATGGGACTTGAGCCTCAAACTGCACAATTGCAGTTTGAGTTAGAAGAAAATATAATATATGTCTCCAGCCCTCATCCTGGCCCATTGTCCCACTGCTCGCTCTAATTTAGGCTGTCTTTACACAATTCGAGATTTTAGTACATGGTGCTACATTTGATGACACCCCCTACATTTCCCTAATTTTCTCCAAAGAATGTAACTATAAGATGAAAAATATCGAGTGTGGCTATGTTAAAGCCTGCTTTGGTCTTCATAAGAAACACCAAAGTTGACTCATACTTTGATAATGTGTGCAGGTTCTCCTTTATATCTCATTGCTACTTTTTCCAGTATCTAATAAGGCCTGTATCTGAATAGGGAGGAATGTCTTAAACTGCAGGGATATCCTGTTCCATCTTGGTTCACCAAAAGCAGTCGTACACTCCTTTTTTAGACAGCAGTGGTAGCACAATAGTTGGCATTCTGAACTGAGGCTTTGCAGATTATAAAATGTGAGACTGTGTGACACTGACCTCTGCAGGATAGCAAGAGTATAGACGGCAGTCTCTAAAGACTTGTAAATAATGAATTACGTATTCTAAGTATTCATATACTCAGCCGTATCTGCTTTTAAAAACCTCACATTCTTAAAACAAATGTACACTTGTTTTTTCCTCTCTGCAGTGTCTGTGAGAGCAGTGTGTAATAAGGCATTGCCTGGTACCATTGTTTTCACTGTAAGACACCATCTCCACAAGTTGTAATATGGATAAAAGTGATCTTAGTCCAACAGCGCTCAGGTGGAACATGTTATCTCTCAATGACAGCGCACACTGTGGCTCCCAAAATAGCCATGTTTGCATTTAAGTGCCAGGAAAGGAGAAGGAAACAAATGGCTATGGGCAGGAATTCAGGGAAAGATACAGCAATAAACAGTAAGTGTCAATTTGACATTTTTATGACAGAATGATATTGCACTACAAGTGTGGCAATTATCCAATACAATAAATGGGATGAACGCATCGTACATAGGATATTCAAAATGATTCACTCTGTGTTGATATAAAGTTACACTACAGTAGATGAAAGTTTGATATATTGTGAGGCCTCACCTATAGTCGTGTGAGTTGGAAATTCTCCAGAGTCGAACTCCAATAAATATTTTCAAGGAATGCCCTCAACTCAGCCAGCTTCCAGGCTTCTTAAAAGCTCTTGACGTTGCCAGTACTAGCACTTTTGATGGTACATTAAGAGGGTTGGCCAGTCAGAGGCAAGAAATAAGTTCCCACATTAAAGGAGCTTGAGGAGTGTTAACATTAGTCCCTCTAATCATCGTATTCTCAACATCATAACAGATAACACTTAATGTGATGATAAAGCATCCTTTTTTGGCATAATTTACATGTTCATGTGGGTTTTGTGCTCCTGGTGTATTGCTTATAATTTGATTTATGCAATTGTTTATTTTAGGACATAAATTTAAAGAGATGCAGCGTCATTGAATGAATTCAGTACTACAGGTTTTGAGTAGAAAATTCTGTAAAACTGTGCATAGCAACAAACCACTTCCTGGCACGTTGTATCTGGGGGTGGGAGATGGTTATTCTTTTGTGGTTTACCTGAAACTGTTATCCATATATTTTGCAATTTAAACAGGCTACATTACTTTTTAGCTTATTGAATTTTGTGTGTGTGGCCGGGGGAAGTTTCATTGTAGGGAACTTTATTCATATAACTGAACTCTGTATTCCCTCATTGAACAGACAGAATATGCAGGCCTAAGTATACTGAATTCTTGTTTTGTCATTTAAATGAGTTGCATAAAAAACGTGAGGGGTACAGGTCCTGTGACAATGCTGACAGGGGTGATCTCCAGCTGCCTCGAGTTGGAACTGTATTTTTCATTGAGAAATGATTTTGTCACATTTGTGGATGTTTGAGGACTGCTGAATGCAACATATACAATAGGAAGCAGGATCTGACTGCTTGAATTGTAGGATTACCTGCATTATAAATGTTGTTAATACTGCTTTTGTGTGTGGAGTGAGTAGGGGTGCGTGACAGTTGGTGAAATTTTAAGCTGATTTTGGTTCCTTCCTCCTTTGTTTTGTGGAACAAAGATATTGTTGCCTTGTGGAACATTAATAAGTCAAAAGTCTTTGTCTCGCTCTCTCTGTCCCCTCTCTGCCTTATTAATTGTAAAAATTCAGCATCATAAATCTACACTGAAAATATTAGATCAAATAACTCATCATTCATTGCCAAACCCATTCTCCTCTCTAATGTTACATATCATTTAACTTGTTAGGTCATGAGATACTTTTGCTCAGCAAGTCTTTTTCAATCATCGAATGCTAAACAAATATTTTGGAATAGCGAAAATGTGTAGAGCCTTGTCCATTTAGCACTCTTTAAAATGTGCTCTGGCCGTGTGGCATGAGAGAAATGCTGACTCACACTTCCTGTTTCCTGTTCACTCAGGAAGTGGCAGGCTTTACCCCTGGGTGGTGGGCCATTCCACTGTCTTATCTTTAAGATGTTGCCCGGCCCCCCAGGGAGGGCGTAGTTACAGGATCAAAAACACTGTAATGTAGTAAGTTGAGTTGTTTTGGACGGCTTCCTGTGCTGTAGTCTGTCGTACTTTGTTGCAGAGCTGCACTGTCATGAAGTTTTTCGCTGTTAGGCTATTACAGTAGTGACTAAAATAGAATCACTCCACTTGAATGCAATCATAGACAGAGAATTAATTAACCTTTGAACAATTATTCAACAGTTTTGAATAACTTCCAGCAAAAGTCAGAATCCATAATTATAAATCACATTTTCATGCTGCCAAAATAATGGGGCAGATTATAAATGTTTTTTTATGTAGATAGTATTTGACATCTTTTTTTAACTGAACATCCAATCCCTCTCTGTTCCTGTTTCATTCTGAGTGCTCAGTTCTTTATAATGTCAAAAATGCTTGAGAAGTCTTTAAACAGCTCATCTGGTTAACCCTTTGTAACTTATGTATAGCTTCAATTTGAAAAGGGTGTCACTGCCAAGTTCAGTTTCTCAGTGGATTGATAAAACTGTAAAGGACCAAATAGTGCAAATACTATCCTGAATAGTTCAGACTGACAAAAATTTGCAGCCACAGAAACTTGACTGATAGTGCTGTCACATCTGGTAGTGCTGTAACTGGCATCAAAAACAACAACAAACCAAAGTTCTGAATAATGTATTTATTTACAAAAATAAAAATAAAAAAGTATGTTCAAAGTGAAGTGAAGTGCATTTTATTTTATTGCTGCATCTTATTTTATTACTGCAAAATAACTGTCCAAAGATTGAAGAGATCAAAAAGTGCTAAATATAATGTAATCTCAGGGTGGTCATTTCTGTACCATGCAAAAATCTTCTGTGTAACTGTACCTTTGTTGACTTCGTCAGGTCCAAATATCTGCATGTTTGCATGATCTGTCCATACAAGTATCTTTATGTCCATATTTATATTTATCCACTGGCTCTCAGTTTTCATTATGTCTCTTCGTACTCCATGGTAGTCGACTGTCAACGAGCAAAACCACATAATAAGATAAAGTTCTCCTCCATAAAAGTTCTGAAGCTTTCCTTTTTGTTTTATATCCACTTAGAACGGAGGCACAAAATTCTTTAAAAATTGTTAAAAAAAAAAAATAAAAAAAATCGTGTCTCATTTTGATGCTCTGTCCATGCAGGTTCCACATTTGCCTGTTTTCCCCACCGGGCTTCAGCTGCAAATACTTCTTTTAAAAACTCAAGGCTGCATCTCATATTGTCCCTCAGTAGCGATGAAGAAGTCATTGAGAGTGATCTGTAGATATTCAAAAGTCGGCCTCTCCTCAGCCCTTTCTTTCCAGCACGACATCATGAGGGCATAGAGCTCCTCGGGACAGCCATCAGGGCAGGGCATCCTGTACAACCTGTCCAGGCTTCTGATCACCTCTGGGTTCGTCATTCCTGGTGAAGGAAAAGAAAATATGGTCAATGTTTTTATTGATATTTATATTTTGGGATTTGCTGCATCTTTAAGCTGTCCTGTTGATAACTATACAACATATACACTGGTTCAAATACAGTGTTTAAGTATAATATACATCTATATTTAATTTGTAATGTTAATGTTTAGTTGTATGTATTTTTTCCCGGTATTTCTTTGACTTCTCATTTCCTGTACCTGGGTAAGGGATTCTTCCATAGGTGACTATTTCTGTCAGGAGGATCCCAAAGGACCAGACATCACTCTTGATGGTGAATGTGCCAAAATTGATGGCCTCTGGGGCGGTCCATTTGATGGGAAATTTAGCTCCTGGTCATTAAAAGGAGAGAGAGAAAGAACAAGAAGATTAGGTGACTCTTTACATGGCCTTATTCCAGTGTATTTGATGAAAATCTCCCCAACACATAAAACAGTGTAGCACACCATCTGAATGGCTTCATTAAAACAGCGTTGTTATATTGTTGTAAGTACATTATGTGTTGGGAAGGCAATATATTATTTTTTGTGTCTCTCTAATACTAATTACTACCATGACATTTTGTGGTTAAAATGCTATTTTTCTCCTGATTTACGTGTGGTTGTGACAGGAAAATGTGTGGGTGGCTGGGTGTGCACTATGTGTATGGTTTATGTGAGGGAGGCAAATTATTTATTTGATATACATAGAAATGTTTTTTCTCACATTGGAAAAAAAAAGCGAGGTACGATATGATGACGTACGATAAGAGATTAGCTTCAACATTATGATGGCATGCAATATAATCACTTCTCAATTACATTCATAATTTGTTAGACTTGATGTTATACATTTTGATGTAGTTAATTAAGTTATAATTTTGGTTCTGTTTTCTCTTTATCTGAGAAAATGATTTCCTGTGGTTTAATGGACAGAGGAACAGAGTTAGAATTGTCCCCAGTTATCCCACCTATTGGGGCAACAGACTACAAAATACTTCTACCAAAGTAAAGTGAAATGCAAAATATGGTAAGAAAGGCTTTATTAGCCCCGCAACCTAATTGCACACTAATATGTAAAAGTACATTTTCTATGCAAGATAATGAACATAGCATGGAAGAAGCAGTTTGTTCCTAGATCACAGTGTACAGCAGGAGGGATACTAATTTTAAAAGAGAGCAAATCTACAGAGATAAATCAGTTTTATCGACTTAATGTAGAAGGGAAAACTTCCTTTAGTGTGATTGCGCAGAGGCTGTCAAATTACTTTGAGAAGAACAGGCTAATTGGCACATTGCAAAAGGCCAGAATACCAGGCTCCTCTGGGTGCTTAGATTACACAAGCATGATTTGGCACCAAATTCAGTCAGCTAAGCCAGAGAGGAGAAATCTTTATGTGGTGTTCCTGGACCTTGCTAATGCATTTGGCTCTGTACTACCTATTGTGGGAATCATTTGATTGCTTATAAGTTACAAATAGTATTGACAATCTAGTTGGAGGATGTTCTCAAGATATTCACACATATATATATTACAGGATGGCAGCATTTACTACAGCGTGGCAGCATCTTGAGATAGTAATTATGGAAGGTGCACAATTTCCTCCTTAACTTTTACGATGGCAATAGATGTAATCAGTAGGGTTTCAAAGTGGGTAGTTGGGTTGTGCAGATACGTCATTATCTGTATCTGTATCTGTTTAACCAACAATTTCAACAATTTCCAAGGAACTTTGGGTAGAAGAAATATCTGTATATATCTGTTTCCATCGCAGTATTCATGCTTTCCCCAATACAATATTCGGATGTATTGCTCGTGGGTAGTAGGAGGGGAAGGCAGCAGGGACCTATTAGGTCATATGTGAATGATACGACTACTTAAAAAAAAAAAGCCTGCAGAATAAATTGAATGATAACCTGGGTTGGGCTAGGATAAAAGTTTAACATAGTATGTCAAGGTGCATAAGAGGAAGCTTGTGGGCAAAAGGCTTAACAGATGCGGAAGCAGTACCCACAGAATTGGAAGGTAGTATAATTCAAATATGAATCATAAGGAGCTGTTGCAGGAGATATGAGGATATAGAGAGCTCAAGGTTATCAGGCAAACTAAAGTTGTGGTATTAGCATTTTGGACTATTGCTTCAGCAAATATGGCCACTGACAGATAGTAAGATACCATTATCAAAGGTGGAGAATCTGAGGTTGATCAGTTTCCATGTAAGGGGGTGGTTTGAAGTCCCACAGTTTCTTGATAGTCTAGCCGAATAGGGTTTCTTGAACTCCCTTATATTTCATGTAGTAGAGGAGTGCAAAGGTCACATTTGTCATGTATTTAGCAGTCAGGAGTGCAGCACCTACTGTATTAGCAGGGCAGAAGTGGAACCCAAGAAAGACAGTCCAACAGGCGCAGTCACTAAGACAGAGATACTGCACGGAAAGCATAACAAGACTAGCAGGGTTTACTCCTTGAAGGAGGACAATCTATATCAAGCATGCCAGAAGGAGGCAGCAAGAGATATCTCAGGCAAAGCAGGGCCAGTGGATGAATTGGAAGAGTGTAGACATAATAGATAGAATTTCTAGAGAAGAAGAAACTATGGGGATAGAAGCAAATGCATTTGATTCATCATAGGTGCAACTTATGATGTGTTATCTTCTAGCCTAAATCTTAGCCAATCAATAGATGAAGATCCTGCCTGTCCATTGTGTTCAGTTGGTCTCAGGGAAGATACACCAGACATAACCAAATGCTTAGGTGTCTAGTAGCAGCAATTGAGGACAGACTGTTAGAGAATGGTTCCAAGCTTGAGTGGAAAGAAGGAATTAAGTTTAAGTTTGAAGGAGAAAAGATCAGAAGAGAAGGTATTTTGTACAGACTTTGTGCAGAGGAGGGTGGGGCAAGATTGCCAAATGGCAGTGGATTTAGGGAGGCAGTGTGTTCTGTAATTCTGGGAAACAGTGAGCTCTAAGTTAAGGCCAGGTTGTGGTGCTTGGTAGATGAATGAAGCTTATCAAAGGAAAATGCTGAGGCATTCTGATCTAGCAGCTCAGATGGAGCAGTGAGGTTGGAAATCAGAATCCACCCTGCGGAGGTAGGTTGTAGAGGATTTGTTAGCAGATGAGCTCTGTTAGGTGAATGAGGCATCTGTGGACAGAACTTAAAGCTGTGTAAAAAGCAGCCATGGATGCTAGTGAGTAGTTGCAAATGAAAAGGAAGCATGCCAACTGGGGCACAAAGTTCCTATAGTAGTTAGCATTTAGCATTAGCTTGGTAGCGTGCATATTAGCAACATTAGCACATTGGAGGTAGCCTGCTGTTGGCATTCACCTAGTAACATCCTTGTATGTTAGCTGTCCCCCCCACATTATTTTGGTTGTAGTCTTATAGTAACTGATGAGGGTGGCTGTAAAGCTGAAAAGGCCATGTCATTCAAATCAAACTGCCAGCATGGCCAGCCAGACTTGGCTTGGCCTAAGCATCTGTAAGCAAGTGTCTGCTCTGTGCTTGGGAAAGTGTGGGAGTAACGTGTGGTGTGCAACTTTAGAATGTGGAAGTGCATGCTCAGGAAGTTTGTTGATGGCAGTTGCTAAGGAGCAAAAGTGCAAATGACAGTAGTGTAGGACTTGGGTTTACTGAGACTGGGCAAATACGGGGGTATTCTGTAATGTTGTAATAGAGGCTTTTCACAGAACGTTTGTGTAGTTCTCTGTCCCCCAACATGGCTGCCCGTAACATAGCAACCACTGATTTGTATGTGGCAATGGAAGCGACACGGGTTGCTTCGTGTTGATGTATGAGCATTATATAAACAAAAACATAATCATTTGTTGTCATGTTACTGGATCTTGTAAGTCTTAGTAGAAGAGTAATATCATGCTTTTCCAGTGTTTTACCCACTCTACCACCGCACGGAAATTAAGCATTTTTATTTTGAAATTGGTTACCAGTGGTTACAGGCAGCCATACTGGAGGAAAAAGAACCTCACAAACATTCTGTGAAAAACCTCTGTACACACACTGAGCCCTCTTGAGGTATTGCAGTTCAATGAAACATAAGTGAGGGAAGGTGCATATCCCCCATGACTTGCCTTCTCTCAGTCACCCTTAGAGATATGCATAGCATGTAGCTGGTCAATGTTGCTGCCTTTCTTATGGTCCTATAGATTTATGACTTGCATGGCCTGATGTGTTCTATGATACTCATTTGTATGGTAGTTTTGCATTCTGTGAAACACTGGATCAGGCCACTAAAGAAAGGCCCACTTTGGATTATGACACAAGGGATAGTAACATATCCTGTGTGTCAAAAAAAATGAACCTGAATTATTATGCATCAAACCACTGGTCCCACCGATTTAAAAGATACATTGCACACAGATGAGGGGGTGAAGTTGGGTTAAGATTTTTAATTCACAGCTGGAATTCATGTTTAACTCATCAGCTGGTATTCCTGTGTACTGTACCTTCTTGGGCTGTGTACTCTGACTCTATGATCCTGGCCAAGCCAAAGTCTGCTATCTTGCAGTGCAGCGTCTCATTGACCAGTATGTTGGCTGCACGAAGGTCTCGGTGGATGTAGTTCTTCTTCTCAATGTAAGCCATGCCTTCAGCTATCTGTTCCAAAGAGAGGTATTGAGAGCATACTGAATGCATGGAATATATGAAGTGTGTATGTGTGTCTACAGTATGAGTTTTTGTATGGGTGTGTTAGATCATGTTCAGTAACTAGTGTACCACAAACAGAACCTAGCTACAGTATGTGTGTATGTTGTGTATATACAGTGCTGCATGCGCACATGAGCAAGCTGAGTTTAACAGGATGTACCAACTCTCAGGAAACTAAACTGTGCTGTCTCGGGGGGGGCAAGAGAGTTTGGGGGGAGCACACTGTGGCTGGAAAAAATAACGCGATTTCCTGTCCGGATGTTAATAATTGATGCAGGGCAAGGCTTCCAAACCAGAGGAAAACAAGCCCTGCCTCAGAAACCGCACAGTTAGTGCTGACAGTTTCCATGTGTACTCTCAGTGTGTAGTGTCAAAGCACACTCTCAAAATGCTCTCACACCTGCGCTGCTTTAGCCCAGCTATAAATAGACAGCATTCTCTGCAGTGATGCCGTCGTGAATGCGGTATTTGTTTTGATGCAAATTTAGAGAAGTTAATATCTGTGCATACAAATAGTGGTGAAAAAAGCACTCACAGATATTATGAATTGCGGAAACCCTTAAAGGCAAAGTGAAAGAAAAAGTTTTCTGCTTTCTAAGATTTTCCACTGTCAATTTTCTGAGAAAGAGCTGCCTTTCATTATTTACTTGAAAACAGAAGGGCCTGGGTTATTTTAAATTTGCAATGTGATGATAACTAAATTATAAGATACATTGGGGCTTATTTACAAAGAGTATCCGGTTATTAAAATGTTTTTATTTTGTTTGTTTATTTATTAATTTATTGCTCTATTTGTCAGGGACAGTGCACATTAATCAACAGTAAGAATGTAAGTGAGCCAGAGTTAGTCTAAGAGGCTACTTTTCATCTGTTGTCCATGGCCAGATGTTAAAAGGCATCCCAAAAACTAGAATAAAATAACATGTTATACAGGCAGATAAAAGCAAGATTAACTATGATAATTTGTTAATAATTTGTCAGATTAAATCCATCTGTCATGCAATCAAACACAAATTACTACCACTAAATAAACATGCTTCAACAAAACTGCTGTATCTCCAAAGCATGCTACAAATTAAATTATATGGTAGTTCTGCCTGGCTGTACTTTTGGAATATTATCATCCATATTTGCCACTAAAAAACCTAGATCGCTTACCAAATAGAGCAAGTACCACATAATATTGAGCGCAGCTATTGCTTAACCCCAGCATAAACCCAGTGCAGGGTGAGACGGAGGGGAGAGGGGGTGTAATGGAGGGGACAGGAGGAGCTAATCATCTGGCTGATACAGAAATTTATAAAGCTCAAACCAGGCAATAACAACAGGCTGACTATAAACTGTATGGTGGAAAGAGACCTAGCAATGATGACTCTCATATTCCAATTTTCACACAAAATATGCATGCAGTATTGTTTAAATTAGCTTTAAACTCATCAACTACTTGTAAGTTTCCCCCTGACACAGTAACTTTTGGTTCTACTGTAATAGGTTTCTTGGAGAAAAACATGCTGACTGTTTTTGCAACATTTAATTGAAGATAAGATTGGTGGAACCAGTCAGTGACATGGTCCATGGCATCAGTTAGTTATGAGATAATGTGATTGTACTTGCTGACAGGTTAGGTAAAAGCAGAAAAGTTTCCCCACCTGCGCTGACATGTCTATCAATTTGACAAACTTCAGCTTTTTTCCCTCATCTCTTTTTAGAAAGTCCAGAAGGCTTCCTGCAAATGAAGAAGGAACAAACACTTATCTTTCAGAATGCAAATTAAAAGGCAGAGGATGACATTTTTTAGATCTAGCTTGAGCTTACAATTGGACAAGTCACATATAGGCCTAGTATCTGTACATATGACACAGAAAGCAGCCATTCACATGGTGCTTTTGTATTCAGTAATAATGGATGTGTATTATTGCTTTAGAAGCCATGTGTATACTTTCAGTCCACATTATTGTCTCTCACTACAAAGTGAGAAAGTTTTGATTTCTTAACACAAGGACTGACAATATGTGATATCTAAACAGGAGTTTTAAATGCATTTTGAAGTTGAAAATGGTTTGCTCGCAATTTTGTTATTAAAGCAAACTGGAACAAATGGGTATTTTGTCTTTTAGAGTCTGAAAGTGGCAAAAACATCCTACTTAATTTATATTCATAAATCCTTAACTACATCTTGGAAAAAAACATTCATCATCAATTTTCACTGATCAAGGTTTAATATATGTTAATATTTCAGCTTAGACTTAAATCATCAAAATGCCCTCCTCCTCTCCCACTCACCATTGCACATGAACTCAGTGACGATGAGGATGGGCTCCTTGGTGACCACAGCATGGAGGCGAACCAGTCTTTCATGCTGCAGCTGCTTCATCAAGTTGGCCTCCTGAAGAAAAGCCTCAGGCGCCATGGTCCCTTCTTTCAGGGTCTTAATAGCAACCTTCTGGGTGTTTTTATAGTAACCTGGGAAGTAGAATGGGGAACTTTACTCACTGTATCCCAAAGCTGTTGCTGTAGGTAAATGTACAATCAACTTTAAATGGGGTTTGGGTTGAGGGTACAGTTGCCATTTTGCAATGTGTCATGGAGTATAAGCTCTTCATTATCAGTTCACACCAATGATCTGTGCATTCAATTAAAACAGAAGAAGGAAGAAAGCAACAACCACCCCATGACTTCTCCCTGGTTCATATCAAGTCTCCATTAACAGGAGTAAAGGGTAGTTGTCTCTCACCCATCCACACTTCTCCAAACTGCCCTGCCCCCAGTTTCTTCACCATTTTCAGTGTCTCACGAGGTATTTCCCATTCATCCTGTGCCCATGGACACTGGGGTGCCTTGGACTTACAAGGGGCGTTCAGCCGCTGACACAAACCATCTGCTGTTCCTGTATCCAAACATGACAAACATAAAAATAATGATGAGGAAAGCCATGACATGATATATCAGTACTCAAAAGAAAAAGAAAAAAAAAAACTAAACAAAACAAACAAACAAACAAAAAAACAACAACACTA
>OMKZ01016620.1:9230-22424 GCA_900302535.1 Neoniphon sammara
CCAAAAAGCACCATAGTAACCCAATAATTAATTTCAGAAGGACACTACACAAATGTCAAGTATAAGCCCCTACAGACGCGTTATAGTGAAGGAAATAAAAAAAATGCCATAAAGTAGGCTATAAGGTCACTGTGGGTCCACTAGTGAGTACCACAGGCACCATATAAGTCAAGAAAAGTTCAAAATGCATCAGCTTATATAGGCTTTAAAGCACCGTGTTAATTAGGACTACCGCGATTAAATCGATTGGATTTCAGTCTATCATAAATAATAGGCACGATGATGATGATGATGATGATGATAATAATAATAATAATAATAATAATAATAATAATAATAATAATAAGAAGAAGAAGAAGAAGAAGAAGAAGAAGAAGTTACATTGTTATGATTATTATTACGAATACGAATAATGACAATGATATTAATAATAATAGGCTAATAAAAGTGGGAATAAGTAGAATGTAATCCTAGATGGCAATTCACTATCATATTTAACTGGCCAAGCTTCCACTTCCAATAACAGGCATGGAATAAAAATGTTGTATGTTCACTGATTCCTAATTCCAGTGCACATATTTTTTTCTCCCACATTCCTACAAATTAGAGGCAATCATTTGGACCTTTAAAATGAGGCACTAAATGAAGTTACTGACTGTAACACCAGGGTACAGGGGTTACAGGGTATATGGGTATAAAGGGCAATTAGCTCTCAATGGTTTCAACAGCAGAAGCAAAAAATAAAATAAAATAAAATAAAATAAAAAAAGTAATTTCAGTTTGCAAAATCTATTTTGATGAAAGAAATGTAGATATTTGACAGTCTTAAAACATAGGCCTATCTGTAAACACAGAAACATGAATAACTGTAGGCCTATTTTTATTTATTATCTGTGTATTTTGAAACATTGCCTATTTCTAAACTTTCTGAATAAATTATGCGCTGTATTAGGTACACTGCTGTCTGTGACATGCCACCTTTAAAGGTGAAAACAGACCCAAATACCTGTGGGCTGATGGAGTCCAGGGCAAGATTATTTTTTGCACAATCCCCCCTCCCATAGGTAGGTTAATGCAGGGATATTGGGTGTGTGTGCGGAAACTGACAGGTAGAGAGCTGCCGTCTCTCGGTGAGTTGTTGGCAATGCAGGGAACAAATATACCCAATAAAGCCTTTCGCCATGAGCTTAACACAAACAGTTAGGTTAACTGTATACATAAAACTTGGCTCTGGACTGGGAGTTTAGTGCTGAACGAGGACGAAGCGACTAGGAACAAACGGGAAACTAACTGTCAGTTGGCCGGGAAAGCCGATCACACCGCCCGGCTTCCGGGGATTCAGGGGCCGCATCGGTTGACGGCAGACGTCGGTCTTTAGTTCGGGGGAAAAAGGGCGAACATCCACATCATTACCGACATTCGCCTCCTGAATTCCGCCGCTTTCGACATGTCAAGAAAACTCCAAAGGACGGAGGTCTGCGCCGACTGCAGTGCGCCAGGTAGGAGAGAAGAAAATACATTTAAAAAGCCCACAATCCTGGAACAATACGTCGTAAGGGCGACATGGTGGGACGGTTGGGCCGAGGCTGCTGTCACTGTCAGCGGGTCCGCAAAGCAGGAAAACGGCTAGGGCTTTAAGGCGTCGCTTAGGCCCAAAATAAACAGTGAAAATAGGCGTGTTATCATAAGGGGAAATATTGTTAGCTAATAGCTGCTTAGCCTTACTTTACCCCATTGAGCAGGTCGATAACGTATATTTATTTGACCAAGGTATCTAATCTTATGTGAGGGCGACCAGTTTCTTTGCTGCAGTGCTAGATTCAGATTTGAGTGTCAGATTTGTGTCGCCTTCATACTTGGAGAGACGTTTGTTTTGATTTTCATGACCGGGACAGACTTCTTAACACATTAGCCTACCCAAGCTAATGAGCTAGCGATTTTGACACATTATCCTGCTGGCTCACATTCAACATTTAGTACTTTGTATACTAACTTCCGACTGTCTTGTTTTATTGTTTTTGGCCCTTGTGCTAACGTTAGCTTTTGTCCGTAGCGTTTGGACTTGTGACTACCTGGCTAACGGCACTAGCTCACGACATTAGCTAACCTAGCTAACTTTGGCTAGTTGGAAAACGTAAGTTAGCCGATTGCGCTAACGCGTCAGCTAGCATTAGCTAGCTAGTTATTATAACGTGCTCTAATGTTAGTTTTTGCGTGGTTCAAAAAGTTGAGAGAGTGGACTAGAATGAAGGTTTAAATATCTGTTTCGCCTCACTACACAGTGATTCACTCCAGCTCACAGTTAACACATGATAACGTTAGCTGAGGAAAATTCAATAGCAATTAACAAGACACGTTAGAGTATTTAACCTGATATTTAACCTTCATCTGTCAGATTTCCGTGATAAAATGTTAACTGCTAATAACGTTATGTATAACCGCTGCCATGAACATCTTTTTTGTACGTCGTTTTTATCTCTTGTTACTCCCCATCATCGCCTGTGTGTGTGTTTGTGTGAGTTTGTGTGAGGTGATGCCAAAACAAAACAACCTTGGCATCCTCTCCATTGCCTTGGTCTTGCATATGTAGCCCCACATGTCTCAATGTTTAGGTAGGAGTACTTGCTTATGGGTGCTTGCGTGTGTGTTGTGTGTGTTTGCATTCATGCGTGTGTGCGTGCATTACAGCAGCTGCTCTCCTCCCTACAGCTGTTCCCCCTATTAGGAATGTGTGTGTGTGTGTATGTGTCTGTGTTTATTTCTGCGCCCGTGCATGTGCATGCAAGAAAGCCTGCTATTGCTTGAGTGTGCATGAATGTCCACAAGCTTTAGTGTCCCACTGCTCTGTGCTCACCCCTTGCTGGCTACACTGTCCTTCTTATTTATGACCTGAACCTGTCCCCTGCTATAACTCTATGCTTACCTGCCTACCTAAGTGTCTCTCTGTCCTCCTCTCCCTGCCAGTTCCCTCCCCCTCTTCACATTCTGACCAGTGCCCACTACAACTGTTTGAAACATTGCCCTTGTAAATGAAATGCCATAAAAACGGTGATTGATGTGCTATCTCCCTCACTAATGAATCCTGTAGGAGAAAAAAGGCTGGCCAAGGCTCTCTGAGGTCAGGATGTATATTTGTTGTAAGGCAACAACACAGTACAAGACATATGTTTTAACTGAGTTCATTTCAGTAGATGGCTCATTCAAATGAAAAGAAGCATATTTAGCAGAAACTGGTTAGCCTGATTGTACTGGTGTACCTGGTATTGGCTGCATACCTTCTGGTAATATTCTTCAGTCAGCTTTCTGCATGCAGCCCCTCCCCAGGATGACGCACACACATACGCATGCACACAAACACACAGTGCGCTCTGCAAGATGCTGACCTAGCCAGTGGTGACAGCCCACCTCCCTGCTACAGAGCTTTCTGTCATACTAGGGGGACTCGATGGGATGGCGACAAAGGACGACTGATCAGCTCTGTCCTAGCCAAGCCTTAGGAGGCTTTAAAGTCACGCCACAGCAATGTGCATAGTTTCTGGCGACAGTGAATGATGTCAACAAACTCCTTAAGTTGAATTATCATCATGTTTCATTTTTAATGTTACTTACACAACTGCGACTGTGCTCAACAGTCGCAGTTGTGTCAGTAATTAAGACTTTAATACAAGCATTCTGTGCGTTTTTGCAGTGGCACTCATTCCTCATTCTGTGTGGTAGTGATGGCACCCAATGGTCATTCTGTGTTGTATAGAGAATGAACTGTCTAATGGCTTCTTGGCTGTTGTTGCCGTCGGCAGTGTTTGATCCAGTCTCATGTCCCCTATATCCAGGACAAACATTTGCAAAAAAGAAAAAAAAAAGCCTGTGTATCAATTGAAATCAACCCATTAGTGGCTCAAATCGGTAAGCTGAGCAAAGTGTGGATACTGGATGCTAAAATGGATACTTAGCTGTGGGGCTCCTCTTCTGTGAAGTATGAATTAGCTTGTGACACAGACACAGCCTGCAGATCTCAGTGTGAATGAATGGAAACCAACCACATAATTGTATTACAGCATATACCATTTTCAGTATATATTTCAACAACAGTTTGGAAAAATTTAAATGTAATTGTTCATTCTTTGTGAATGAACTATGAATTATTAGGCTGTGAATTATTAGGCCCAAAGGACAGTTATAACCCAAATATCAGTTCTCTATTGATGAATTGGGCTGGGGTCTAATAGTGATAGGCCAACCCTAGCCTAACTTTGTTATCGTCCAAATTTGGCCAATACTCCACTGCCAATCATCTATCCAAGTGTAATAGCTAAATGGTGCAGCCTGTATTGATTAAGTGGGCCAAGCAGATAGCCTAGCCTGTGGGAGTTTTATATTTATTACACAGATTAAGGAATTAAATTGCTGCAGTCCAGCCTTTTAAAGCCTATGGGCTACTGTTCTAAACTGGGCTATAGCTCTTATCAAAACCATTTTGCATTTGCTGATTCTCTCTCTGCGGGCAAAAAGACTTAAAGCCGTTCAGTTCATCTGATGATAAACTATTTTAGCTCCATTAATGCCTTAAGCCTAGCCAGTTTTATCCCAGCCTGAGAGTGACTAATGCCGATAGTAGACGTGTTTGTGTGTGTGTGCGCGTGTGCACGTGTGCATGCATGTATGTTGATGTTGCAGAGTGTGTTAGTTGTTAGCAGCTCATCACATCAGGGTCCTGAGGGCATAAACATGACCTAGACTGCATGACTAGACTGTAAGTCTTCTTTACCTCCTTCCCTTCCCATGCCATCCTCATCTTCTTCATACACATCTACTCCCATGTAACAAATTCAGTTACTTTCCTGGGAGGGAGAACAGACGTGATTCTCTCAAAAATTTTAAACTCCACTTAAATGTCACTGGCTAAAGGAAATACTGGAAGTAGGTACTAACACTTCAAACTGCTGTAGTAAACTAGTAGATCTGTAGATCTGACATTTGGCGTAGCCAGCAAGGCACCGCTGGTTTTATACCAAGCTGCTTATGACTGATTAAAGGTCAGAGTTGACACTGTGTGTGTGTGTGTGTGTGTGTGTGTGTGTGTGTGTGTGTACAAGCAAGTGCACGTATTAGCAATGTTGCCTTTACCCACATATGAACATTTGTGAACCTGCACATAGGCCTATTTAACATTTTGCTTTTGCACACACTCTTGTCACTAGCAAGAGTACTTCATCACAACAAACCAGGTGCTTTAACCACACCCTCATGATGTCCCATTTTTT
Source organism: Neoniphon sammara (assembly GCA_900302535.1). Classification (NCBI taxonomy): domain Eukaryota; kingdom Metazoa; phylum Chordata; class Actinopteri; order Holocentriformes; family Holocentridae; genus Neoniphon; species Neoniphon sammara. The sequence goes on from OMKZ01016620.1 coordinate 14,492, forward strand.
CCTTTTTTTTGATACACACAATGATGTAAAGTTACAAGTTGTTCTGCTAGTAAGTTTAATACTATCTAGTTTAATAATAGATTGTAAAAAAACAAACAAAAACAAAAAAGGAATGGCGAATAAGCTAAATTTCTGTCTGTAGTACCTTGCCACATAACTCCACTGATCCAGCTAATATTAGGTTTCTACCAACCAAGACTTCCATTAGCTAAACACACTACTACAAACGGCTGGGATATGCTGGGCTTGTTTTCCAACCTAATGTTATGTGTACATAAACAATGCTAAATAGAGAATCCACAAATCATTAACTGTATTAGATGTTGTATCCGGTAAATATGAATCACGTAAAAGGTAGTATTAGGCCATCATAAAATTGAATGCATGGTAACATACAACATTACCAAACAAGGATCACATTTAGCATTTGCGAGGTGATAAATCTGCATACAAACTTAGCTTGACAGAAACATATAACATTAGCTAATGCTACATATCCTGAGTCATAAAGGTACAACTAGTTTACTAGCTTGAGTCCTTTAGCCTCTGTGAGTGCTGTCCATCTAGTAAAAGGTAGTCCACTGTTGATACTGAATCTTGCTTTCAGCAGAGCATTTTGCATGTTACGTTACCTCTGGTGCATATTATTGTTACCATTGTTGAAGAAAGCAGCAGCAGTTTATTATGTATGTTGCAGAGATGGGCGGAGGTACGGCACAGTCTGGGCTTTGTAAATGCAGAGAAAATAGTTGGGACTTGCAGCAAACTGGCTGCGAAAGGCGCTGATTTTCCAGTGCAGGTAGCTAGTAACCAACATTAGCTTGTGGTACCACATGATATTTTAAGATTGTAGAAATACCAAAATATCACACATAGTAACTTTAGGTGTTGTGGTCTTGTAAACGAATTAATTCAGACATGGCTAAACCCAGTTTAAATCCATATTTGTCAGGCAATAAGCAGACGGACATTTACAAGGAGATGGCTAAGTGGAGGTCATTGTCTTGCCCAAGCTCACTTTTACGGGATTCATAGTGTTGCTGTTACCAAACCTGTGGTCTTCCAGTCATAAAAATCTTTTGAATCAGCTCGGTTGATAGTGTATCATTTGAAAAGTTTCCTTACAGTACTGGGATGAATTTGTGTTAAAATAGTTCTCTCAGCCTCAGCATGACCAATCTTGTTTGAGCGCTCCATTATTTGGTGCTTGGGAGCACCTATGTAAGAGCCAGGTTGTGCGTAGCACTTTGCTGCGTGTGTTGCTGAGGGGAATTATGGTATATGCCATTTAGGCTGCACAGAACCCCGAATAAGGGAAATTCAGTGCCTGCTCATGCACCAGGCAGTATGGTAGGAGTCACACAAACATGAGTCAGCGGTAGGTCTGTGCACGGTACATCCACATACCAAGAAGAAGCTCTGTGATTCTCTGCAGTGGCTAAATCGCTGATTGAACTGAGTTTTTTTTTCAGAGATCCTCTAAATTAAAACAATGTTGTGCTCTCACAGCGGTTGGATGTTAACAGGTGAATTTTTTAATGTCCACGTAATTTCACTCACCACAGTCATACATATCTAGTACCCCACCCCTCCACCAAGTACCTATAAGCTATGTGCTTCTCAGACTTTGTAATATTATAGAAATTGCTATTTGCATGCTCAGTACAGCTACACTGTGCCGTGCAGCTGTGAAATCCTTTACAATACTGAAATTTAATTGGAAGTTTGGGGATGAGTTAGAGCTGAGCAATATAACGATATTATCAATATCACATCAGTATCATGATGTAAGACTAAACATCGTCGGGGATTTTTGATATCATAGTATGGTGATGCAAGTGTTGTCATTGTCTGGGTTGAAAGGCTGCCATGCAGTGAAGGGATGCAATGTTCTGAGCTCTTTATTATTTGCCATTACCTGCTTGGTCATCATATTTGCTTTTCTAATGGTTGTTTATCAAAAATCTCTTGTTTGTAAATATCTTATGAAAACACCAACAATCATTGCTACAGTATCGTCACAATATTGATATCAAAGTATTTGGTCAGAGATATCTTCTGCTGTGTTGTTTTAGCACATGCCTAAAAAATTTATTCCAGCTACCTGTAAAATTGGACATGAAGGGAGCATATACGTGACGTTAGACTGAATATGGGAATGGGCATTTTGAATTTATTTTTTTTCTCAGATCAAATTTCTACACTTCTTGCCCGTGCATGTAATTAATTTGATATAGCAGCATGTGTCCCTGGCAGAAAGAAACATGTCACCATAGATTCTTGTTGTAGTAGACTGTCATTTAGACCCCGCAGTGTGACAGCTCCTATCTTGAGGGCTTTATTTTAGGATGGCGTGTCAGGAGTTTGAATGATCATGTTTACTTTAATTGCTATTGTGATGCAGCTTTCGGTGACTCAGTGATTGTTGTACACATTGTGCTGAAAACAACGTAACACCACCCCTCTGTTTCTCTGTTTCACTGTCAGACCCGGGCTGGACCAGTATCAACCGAGGGGTTCTGATCTGTGACGAGTGCTGCTCGGTCCACCGCAGCCTGGGCCGCCATATCTCCATAGTCAAGCACCTGAGGCACAGCGGATGGCCCCCCGCGCTGTTGCAGGTGAGGGGAGAGAGTGGGGTGGTCTATGTTTGACAGGGTCAGGGAGAGGGCAAGGCACACTCTGGAGGAATACTTGAGTCCCTGAGCCACTCTTCAGTTAAGGGCTAGCACAGAAACCTGGAATAGCACAGAGGCTGCATCTCTATTCCCGCTGTTTTTATTTATTATTTCTTCTGTCTGTTTCTCTATGTCTACATTTATCCCCCTATCTGTGTCTGTCTCTCTGTATCAATCTGCATCTGTCTCTTCCTCTATCTGTCTGTATTTGTCTCTGCCTCTATCTATCTCTGTCTCTGTTTGTCTATATGTCTCAGTCTTTCCAAAAATGCAAGTTGGCCAGCTGACTGTTGCTATGTGACCATAGATATTCCAGAGAACTTGCTTCTTCTGCATCACATGCTATGCACAGTCTTGTATGCTTTCCTTCAAACCATGTATTTTCCATTGTAATTAAGAGTGGAAAAGATAAGGGTGAGGTGTCTCAGGTTCGCTGTTGTTTTAGTTCCACATACAGCACTGTTTTGTCTCCAGTCGTGGTTCCAGTGCCGGGTGCAGCGGTAAAAACAAGTTGATCATGATAAAAAAGTATTAATTTAGAGCTTAAAATTGCGTGTGCTAGAGGTGCTGCGGGCCAGTTTCAACAAAATACCTGCTGTGACGGACAGTGGTAGTTTCCTTGTTTGGCGGTGTGCCATTGCTGAAACGTGTGTGTGTGTGTGTGTGTGTGTGTGCGCGCGCGTGCGTGTGTGTGCGTGTGTGTGTGTGTGTGTGCGCGCGTTTTTAAGATGGTGCAGACTCTGGCCAGTAATGGGGCCAACTCCATATGGGAACACAGTCTCCTGGACCCTGCTCAGGTGCAGAGCGGTCGCAGGAAACCCAACCCCCAGGACAAAGTCCAGTAAGTATACCTACAGGCTGAAAATAAAAAGAATACCTCTTTATCATAAACCTGCTCCCTGTTAATTCTTTTGAGAGTAATGTAGCTGCATGAGAGTTTTATATACCTTTTACATAACTTCGGAAGTGTAGAGGGTATGTTCCCAATTGTCCTCAAAACAGTTTTTCCTTAGCTATGGATTGTCCTCTTAATTAATCACATTCCCCTCCCATGGGGTGTTTGTATAACGTTATGCAGAGTGGTTTTGTCAACCCAGTGGTTTTGGGGGTGAAAAATGGCCGTTGGGCAGCCATGAGATCAGGATTTTGACCTGCAGGATAATTTCCCGCTCATTTCACATTCGTATAGCTTGAGCTACTTCAACAAATGCGGAAGCACATTGTGCACGGCCCCTGAAAATTTACATGCTTGCGCCTGTGTAAGTGAAAAATGAGCAGGGAATCAGTGATGGACCTGTCCTTTGTAGTCCACTCGACAGATCAGCCATCTCCACTATCAGGAAGGATGCCTCCGCTGTTCTGCAGTGTCTGTAAAAATAAAATAAAATAAAACTGATGATGTTTTGATAAGATGCTCAAACATGTTTTTTTCATATTCATATTTCATAGCCACTATAAACCTAGATCATGATGGACACTTGGCTAAATCTTAAAACTTGGTTCATGCTGAGGAAGAATGTTCTTTCAGCCATGCTTCTCACTTGCTTTTCTTTCTTATTTGAAAGAGTGGGCGTACTTTTTATGAGTTGAAGTCACTTTTCTGAAGAAAAGTACACGATTCATGCACTCGCACTTGGGGCTAACCTTGTGGGAGTGGGAATTTGGCAATAATGTTTGTCTGATCAGTCGAAAAATGAGCAGAGATCAAGAATGGCTGGACAGCTTTGCATGCGTGTATCTGCCTTGTGAATAGAGCACAGCACTAACACTGCCAGGTTTCGGGGTTTGAATCCCACAGAGGCCCATGTTAAACAAGCACATAGATGAAGAGAAAAAGATGCGCACACCACACAGCTGCTGTATAAACTTACTTTAATTGGAGTGATGTTTTTGAAGAAGAGTACTCAAAACAGCTATATGGGAGCTGTGTGGTGTGTTGATCCTTTTCCCTTCATTTTTGGACATTGTTTTGATCCAGCACCCAGCTGAGTTTTTAAGTAGGATATGAATCTTATTTTGTGTTTGTTTGTTAAACAAGCACATAAAAACATAGAGGAGCACAAAATGAGGAAAGCCTAGTTGAAGCAGGGCAACTGCAGCTTGAATCACTGAAACTCAGCAATTCTTACTCCGCTATTTCACATTCCTAGCGTTTGTGTTTGTGTGTATGCGTGTGAAATTCCATGAGATTGAGCTTGTGGCAGAGGTGACATTTACCTGCCATCTGTCTGTCTGATCACTTTCATTAGCGGTGCACTATACAGCCTTTCTGCAGTTTGGTCACCTCCCTGCAGGAAAGTAGAGCCCATCAGCAGGTGATGTCCGGTCCAATTTGGAGTGTAGTAACACCGTTTTGAACGAGTGTTTGTTTATCTTGGCTCTGCCTTCAGTGCCCCTGATTAGCTAACTAGCTAGTCTAACTACAAATAAACAGTGATAGCTCAAGATAGTGGACCATAAATGGGTTGCGGACTCCCAGTAAATACTGCTGCTGAATAAGCTGTAAATTCTGTCATCCATAACCAAATAGAGCCATACACATCCATACATACAAGCAAACACATACTCGAAGCGATAAACTAGATGAAATTACAATTTATCTCTTGTGTATCCGGTTAGCTAGCCAAATACAGTTGAAGCCTCAAGCTTTACCTGGATTTGAACAGTGGGTGTCAGTGATGGACGGATGGACTCAGTTAGAAAAATTCAGTATTCTTGGCTGGCCCTGCTCTGGCAGTTTGGCAAAAAAATTATGCACTCATGGTATTGTAAGGTGCTTTGGATGAAAGAATCCACCAGATGGCGTTGGTGTTGTTGACCTAAAATTTTGTGTGCAGCACAAAACTACAATGCAACATTGAACTGCACAGTAGTAGCAAACAGTATTTCATCCCCAGACTAACCCAGTTTTTGCGCAGCGTGAATTTGTGTTAACAGTCCTGCTCTGTCCTGTCTCCCGCTTCCCCCTCCTCCAGTCCAACCAAGTCCGAGTTCATCAGAGCCAAGTACCAGATGCTGGCCTTTGTGCACAAGCTGCCCTGCCGTGATGACGACGGCGTCACTACCAAGGACCTCAGCAAGGTGAGGGCACAGTACTTTATAGTACAGGATGAGCTCAGGTTAATTAGCCTGTATGGACAGAGAATTGTACTGTACAAGTGCATGCGTCGGCACAAACAGTGCTGCGTTGTGTAGACTAGAGAGTGGGTGGCCTCACACATCAGCATGTATGCTCATGCATGGATGTGCGCGCACATACACACAGTTTCCATACTGATAAGACCTCCTGGCAGGAAGTGATCTGAATGACACAGCAGGATGTAATAATGATCTCTAAAGCTGTGAAGCTCCACATGGCTAACAAGGGGATTCTCTGACTGTTTCTCTGGCTCAACTTTTATTCCTCCCTGATGCTTAATCTTCCCGCCCCTGTCTCTTTATCTCTCTCCCTCTCTTGCTGTCCCTCCGTTTTGTTTCTCTTTCAGCAACTCCACTCCAGTGTGCGGACGGGGAGTTTAGAGACGTGTCTGCGGCTCCTGTCCCTCGGCGCTCAGGCCAATTTTTTCCACCCGGTCAGAGAACAAAAATCTAGGCTGACTCACTCCATCTAACAATTGGACACATAATTTAATTCCCTTTATTCTGCCAGGCTTCTTGTCCTGACTGTCTCTGTGTGTGTGTGTGTGTGTGTTGTGTGTGTGTACCTGACCCTCCAGGAGAAAGGCACTACTCCGCTCCATGTCGCAGCCAAAGCAGGCCAGATCCTGCAGGCTGAGCTGTTGGTGGTGTACGGTGCAGACCCCGGAGCGCCTGACATCAACGGACGCACACCCATGGACTACGCTCGGTGTGTGACTGTAGACACACATAGATTTACAAATAATAATGCAATTTATACGTAACACACTTTGCATTAAGAGCATATCTCAAGGTGCTGTAGGTTTGCTTTTAATAGTGAGAATAATTTGTGAATGTGTCTTTTCAGGCAAGCTGGTCAGGTGGAGCTAGCCGAGCGGCTGGTGGAGTGTCAATATGAGCTGACCGACAGGCTAGCTTTCTACCTTTGTGGCCGACGCCCAGGTAACCCACAGCACCTCTTCTCTTGTAAACCAACATACCCTTGAGCAAGGCATTGTGGGAGCCCTTATTCAAACCAGATTTCTTGAGTTTTAAATTAGCGATGGACCAATACATCAGCAGACTGTATCAGCCAGTATTCCCTATTATAAACATAAATACTGTTCTTGGCTGGACTCTCCAAAACATTTCTCTTCTGTTCCATCCATTTATCTGTGTATCTGTGTCTCTCTCCAGATCACAAGAATGGCCACTACATCATTCCTCAGATGGCAGACAGGTACAGACCACAGCACATCTCATTAGATTATTAGCTTGAATTTAACCAGTTGTGAATGTGCTGTTGTTGCATGTGTAGCGGGGTTCGATTTGCATGAAGGATCTTTATGTAAAATTGAGTATGTCGGTATACTTGAATGTCTTTGCAGCTGCCTCACCTGCCGTGCTTTTGTGGCTCTGCCTGAATTTGATTCTATTCAGTGTACACACATCTCCTTTGCATGGATGAGTTGGAGTGTTGCTGTTCAGTATTTAGACCAGTAGGTGGCGCCATAATACAGTTCATGGTATCTCCCTGCAAAGAGTCAGAGGAGGGGAGGTCTTTGGCTTCTTTAACAAATCTTGCTGTTTATTTTCAGTGCTGATCTAAGCTATAACAGCTAACTCCAATGAATTAGATACTTGAAGTGTGCTTGATTTAAGCCTCAGCTGTAGAGTTGATTTAAGAGGTCCAAATGTGCAGAGTCAGGCAGTGATAAATCAGTTTCAATATTACTTGGCTCAACTCCTTTCAGATATAGTCTGAGGTAAGTGGAGGAAGTTGCTTCCAAAATATACATACAAGTTTCACATGTGAGGCATCTAAACCAAGCGCACGTCAAAATCTGTTTGTTATTTGAAGTGGATGCTACTTTTTGGCGTGGCCACCTAACTCCACTTGCACTCTGTTCTGTACTGGTGAATGGTACCTCCTGATAATAACTTTTGAAGCTGTTTTGATGTGGCCTCTGTACCTCTCTTTCTCTCTCTTTCTTCTTCTTTTCTCACTCATTTTCTGTTCTCTCCATTTCGCTGCGCTTGGTGGAGCCAGAGCTCGTCCTAAGTGCCCGACACAGAGGTATCTTCACTCTCCTTTTCTCCCTTTTCTCTGGAATTTTCTTCCTTCATTTCACCCCCAT
>OMKZ01016627.1:8336-22007 GCA_900302535.1 Neoniphon sammara
AAACAGGAGTCATTAGCCGAGCTCTGTCAAAATGAAAAATTAAACGTTACAGCATCTCTGAAGCTGTCTTATTTACACAGTGTATCATGTGTATTTGAAATACATGTCTTGAATTTTTTTTTTTTTTTTTTTTTTTTTTTTTTTTTAAACGGATCAAGATAGAAAGGGATATTTCTTGGATTTTCTACAATAGGAGAGCATCAGATTTTGATCAGGGTCAGACAGGGCCACTTGGGAAGTATTCCAAGGCTCCATTCTTTCTTACAGATTTTTTTGCTGAGACTTCACTTAGAGACTATACCTTGACTGGCCACACTGCCCTCTAAATGATGAGCCAGAGAGCGGGGACAACAGTGTGGACTGTTCTACCACCCAACTGAAAAACTGCACACAAAATATAATTTATATTGCATGAATCTTATTCTGGCCATGCACAGACACAACACTACTTTCTAAGTCTTACAGTCAATAACTTGACAGGCATTCTTTGTAATAATGTAATAATGTCTCACTACTAGGAAGAGTAGTAGAAGTACTACCACAATAACAAAAGCCACTATCACAATTATTTTTTGTGCTATTAATGCTGCAACTAATGATTGAACTAATTCTGCCACAGCAGTTGTTAAATGTTTTCTCTTAGTATTACTAACACAATGATGGAAACTGCTAAAAAAATGATTTCACAACAGCAGCCAACTGCTAAGATGTAGAAGTCTCAAGCCTCTATTTGTGTCTCTCACGGTACCTCTATCTGTCTCTGAGAAAGGTGACCTAGATCCGAGCCCAGCCCTCCATCCCATTTGGCCCTGTCTGTCGCGTGTTGTCAACCACAGCAGAAAAGTGGTCGCAAACAGCCAGAGACCAACACTAGCCTACCCTTACAGGGAATGCTCCGCTTTTGAAACAGGGACAAGAAAGGCTGGCTTCGGGGGCTGACGGCCAGGGACAAACTGAACAGTGTAAAATGTGTCAAAGATAATTCAAAAGAAAACAAAACACAATGAACTGTTGTTCTCATCAGAGGGCATCGTTTTGTAGTCGCAGTGATCTGACTTGTCAGCCCTGTCAATGTGTGGCGCTGTTGTCTTCCGTAGCGGGAGACACGCTTCCCTGTGGTTGACAGCAGACACAGGCTGTCTTCTTTGTATGCGCCACTAAACGGCAGCGCTTAGGGAGCCTATTTCTGTTTAGCCAGTGGAAAGGAGAAATAGATGGCTATCATTTCTGCAGCATTGCTCTGTTTGGGAGATATCAAACTTTTCTCAGGCATCATTGGATTTTCACCTGAGCATAGAGACACACATACATACATGCACACACAGATGCACGTGCGCACACACAAGCAAGACTCTCCTGTGTGCCTTTCATCTTGCACAAAACTTTCTGTGATTTGCTTTATTGTTACCGATTGGGGAGGGAGGGGCATTAAGTCTTCCCTTGTGCTTAATTAAAACACAGTCGCCTGTTTATGTGCAATCATGCATTCCTTTTAACAATTCCTTTTAACAATAAAAAGTATGTGTGTGACCATATGATTGGTTGCAACTCATATCAGATGTCCTTTGTTATAACTGGTAGAGAGTAGTTGCAACAAAAAGCTGACTTTTTCATATGCAGAAAGATTATTGAGTTCTTCACAAGAATGATAACTGGATTTAATTTGAAATGATATAGCATCAGGAGTGAATGTGTGTAGCTGTAAGGACGATTCCCTTTTGAGCCATACAGGTGTGCAGACATCGATCTGAGGTTAGTAGCCGGGTGTGGAGCGAGCATTCCCTGCTGGGCGATGGCAGCTGTGTGCTCAACTGGCAGTCAGCGGAGTGCCGCAGACTCTGGCCATTGAAAGCCTCTATACCTCCTTCTATTCAACACATACAACAACATCATAATAGGATTCTGTCTGTGGGTGTGGGTGTGTGTGTGTGTGTGTGTATGAGCCTGTCTCTGCAAACTGCGCACATTCAAAAGTGTTACTGAGCATAATTTAGTTTCAGATGACAGATGGCTTTGCTGTGGCAATAGGTATATTTCCGCGGCGTTACCTAAATTGACAGTCAGGCGCACGCGTCCCGTCTCCAGCTCTAGACGCAGGGTGTCAGCAGACTCCCGAGACGTGGTGGCCATTAGGATGCCATAGGCTCGCTGAGAGCGGAAGCGCAGGGACACGTCCTCAGCCTCTGTGTGCATCACCACCGGCAGCTGGATCTTCATAAACTTACTGCCGTCATAGCTGAGCACGGTTGCATCTGCAGAACAAGAAAGAAAGACAGAAAAATAAGTCATTAGCAAAACATTGCGCAGCACTTTTATGATAAACCAATGCCAAAGGCTGTCAGTTCAGCTTTAAACACTGTCCTGTATATATTCTATGTAAACCATTTATCATTTTGAAGTTCCACTTAATGAAAGAAATATATGCAAATGCACCATTTTGCTCTATATACAATTCTCATTAGGGGGAAAGTTATGAAGCATGAATATGTATTAGGTTGTTGTCAGAAACTAAATACAGCTCAGTGTGATTCGAAGCCCTACAGACACACAGTGAGACAGACTACTGTATGACTGTTCAGACAGATGAATTCAGCATGTGCTAGCACTGCTGTAATACTAGCCTGGCAAAACACAGAATCCGAACAGTCTGCACTGATTGTGTTGTCCATGAGGATTCAGACCATTCATAGATTATGACTGATTGTGTTAAGACGTAGATGGAGCTCAGGCACAACTCTAGTCCTCCTGGTCTTCCTGTGGACGCACTTCTCAGTGCTTTGCAGATCTATTACTTTACTCATAGGGAAGACTATTGCATCACCCAAAAAAACACAGTAGTTGAGTCAGCCTGTGAGCCAATTTGACGAAAAATTAAAAATACAATAAATCGATGTATGAAGACTCACTGAGCAAGCGACTGCACTCTTGAATGCCAGGCACTCGAATATGTCATCTAGGAACAGTGTGTGAAGGCTTGGCACAAATCTAATATCACATTACATCGTGCACTACCACTGACAGCTACTGAAACTCTGTCTGACTCCTGTCTTCTCTCTGCCAATTTAGGCAGCCCCCAACACTTGAGTGGGGAAGCGCATGCTAACACAGCAGCTGACAAACTACACAAAAATCTGGGGGGTGGTAATGAACACACCACAGTGATGACAAGCACGAAGAAAGAGTACAAAAACATAAAAATCTCATTGGAGTGGAAGCAAAGAGAATTTTTAAATGGTCTATCAAAACACACTCAGAGATCTGATGTTCTGCTAGAGAACAAGTACTGCATCCATAATTTTTGGGATTTTCAGTATAAAAATGACAAACTACCAAAGGACAAATTGGTATTGATTAGGGCCAAAAATACAATTGGCTACAGAATCGTAATAGTGTATGGACCTTTAATATTGAGCTCCTTCACAGGGTGACTGCATTACTCAAAGCATTAGGCAGCCGTCTGGAGAAATGCTGGGGAGATTGTTTAACACTGGCAGGAGGTTGTAGCAGCGTTTCCTGTAACTAAACCATAACCCAATAACAAAGCCATTACTGCAGCAGCAGTGCTGAGACAGATAGAAGCAGATAGTGCAAAGTTGGAGTGAGAGGAGAGCGGGAGTGGTGGGGTGATATGGTACCAATGTACACACACACCACCTCATCACCACTACCTCGTCACACAGAGCCAATGTCACATCCGTCCCCTGGGATGACTCCGTCATATTCCTCACCCAAATCCAATCTCTCCACGCCCTCCTGGGGTATGCTGCAGATGACAGGGGCGTGTGACAAACGAGCTCTCACTGCTAAACTGTCTGCCTCCTGCCAGGCAGCTAAAGCAAAGAGCTGCATTTGGAAACTGTTAGCAGATGCCAGGAAAAAAATGGAACAACTGTTCAAGCCCCTAATACTTGAAAAAATGTTGTTTTTTATTACTCACAAACATTATCTATTGTAACTTTGGCTGGAATATAACCCAAATATGTGGCAGTTGGGAAGTTATTGGGAAGTCATGACACCAAACAATGAGATCTGAACGATGCATCAACTTCCTGCTCACAACACAGTCAGTTCCAACCTTTCTGAGATGCCTCAACAGGAGATATAGAATCAATAATCCTTGGGGGGAAGGGGGGGGAGTAAAAATAAAAATAAACAAAACAAAAAACAAGCAAAAATGTTTGAGGAAAAAGAAAGAAATAAAATAAAATAAAATAAAATGAATAAATAACTGGAAAGGGCTACAAAAAGTTAAGTATGATGCTTATTATTTACCTAGTAATGAAAAGAAGCTGATGAGTTGACATTCTTAGTATAAAATCAAAGGCCTACTGAAAGGTAAGATAAAAAGAAAATTAGTGATGTGATTTCACTTTGTCACTTTGAGACTTCTGTCACAATGAAAGAGGATTGTAGTCATGTAAATGTTTTGTCCCGGTTTTGTCTTGAGAGCTGGGTGAATGAAATTAATCATATTTAGAGTAATTCATGAATATTGTATTTCATCCTAGATGTCACCTTTGCTGAAATACATATAAGAAGTTGTCAAAAACGGCATAAATAAGAAAGGCTGAGATAGATATGAAAATATGGAGACTGACAAGTGAGGGAATCATTACCTAATGCAAAGTGAGCACCTGTCAAAAATCCAATCCTGGAAGCCCAGTCATTTTTAATGGCACTCCCGTGTTTAATATCAAAATAAATTGAGAGGACTGAAGCTGGCGCTTCTGCCTGTGCCAACCCAACAGGAGGCTGTCAGAGGGGAGATGGAGCATACCAGAGCAAACCAAGCATTAATTTTCTGTCTTGTAAAGCACAATACAACATTGTTTCCAGGTTTTCACAAGTAAACAAGGCACAATTGGGGGACCTGCTTTCAGAGAAGTAACAAATAAGGCTGTGCTACTAACAAGGGGGCGAGTAATGGCAGACAGACGCACAGTGAGTTCTTTCTCCATTCTCCCCCAAGGAGTATGGGCTCTGCAGGAAGGAAGAGCTGTCAGCTGCATGTCACAGGATTGTGACGCCCCAAAGTATCAGGGCACTAGGCCCAATCCAATTCAAATTTTGCCAGAAAACAATTGCCAAAGGCTTTTGGAAAATGTATGTTCAACATCCATAATAAACAGGAAGGAACAGCTCAGAGACATCATAAATAATTCAAAGCTGCTCATGTCTTCTTCACTGCAGCCTTCTTTGAATATCTTAGTGTACACAGCCCAAGAAATAGACTCACTGGCTATTAAATGTGTGAAAACAACCTGCCAACTGAAGGGATTTCCAGAGACATGGAAACCATTCCCTATACAGACAGAGACAGCATCATTCTGGGCCAACTTCATATCTGCTGCCCTAAGTCTAGCTCTGTGGCCATATGACAATTTCATTAGGTCTCTGATATGAGAGCAAAGCCAGAAAATGGACCAGTGTGTCTGTTCAGAATGACGGAAATGTCAGCTGCACCTAATGGTGTCAGGAAGACAAGCTCTACCCAAAATCTATGTAATATTAGATTTAGTGTGAGAGGACAATAAACCTTTTCTTGTTTTTCTGCCTATCGAGAGGCTGTCAAATAAGAATACCAGTCAATTTAAGAATTTAGAGGTTAATCTGGAATCAATTTTTGATTGCTCAATCAAGGTCTCTCAACAGCAATATCTTAAAATCAGAAACTGTAGAAACTCTAGAGGCACAACCATAATCTAAAATGTACTATAAATCCTCCATTTACAATGAATGAGAGACTGACTTGGTGAATTAAAACATAGTTTGCTTTAGCTTTAGTGAAAAATCAACCTAGGTATTCTTACCAACATCTATTCCATGTTGTTTAACCTGTTTTCTCTGCCTTTATGTACATTTCTTTAGGGATTGAGACAGCTGGGTCTGTTTCATTTCCACCCATAATGAAGAGTGGTGAACAGTGACTAACACACAGTGTAGCCTACTGTCAAGGGGCATGGTAAAAACATGTTTTAACATTAAAATTCCGCTTTAAGGGCATTTCACAATTATGCAATATCATTCTGCAGCTCTTGGCATGAGCTTTGGACCAATGGCAAATGGCTTTATGCTCTGAAAAGCAATAAATGTGCTCAAAGAACCAATCCACTATACTTACACTAATTTATGTTACAGGATGCACATTAAAATGTTGTGGATATTGCTGTTGTGGACTGTGTTTTGAACATGACACTATATCTACTGCAATAATGACATATTCAAACTTCCAGTTCAGTACAAACCTATTGTAATGATGTACTCCTAAAAGATTGACCTATATGTAATACCAAAATACAGTAGGCTCTTTTAGCTTATACCATCCAACTAAAACCACTCTTGATAACACATCACATGTGGTATGACCTAAATAGAGAAAAGGGAAAAGCAGCATATGCATGTGTGCTCACATGTGGTTATACCAGTGTGTGTGTGTGAGTACACAGTGCATGCAGTCTATAGAGTGCATACTTGTGTATTGATCTTTGTATTGATCTTCAGGATCTGCCTTTATTTATCTTGGGTATGTGACAGGAACGAAGAAACCTATTCTTTTTCATTATCTCTGGCCTCTCTCTGTATGAAATAATGCAATTGCTGTCACTGTTGGCAATCCAGTATGCCATATCTCATTAGGGACTATATGCATGTGTTGCACTGCACCTACTGTGCCATCTGGGAGGCCGCCTCATCCTTACACTGCAAGACTAATATTTGGGCTAATTAGCAACTGGAGGAACAATGAAGAGGAGGACATTTGGGATGCAGGGGGAAAAATTGCTTTGTCTGCTTAATTAAAATCTCTCAAAATAGGGCAAATAGCTGCATTGCTCTCTTCCTCAACTCCACCTCCTGTTCCTTCCACTCGTTGTCCTCCTCCTCCTCCACCATATGCAGTAGCTGTATTTTGCCACCGGGTGGTACACCATGCATGGATAAGTGAGGGCTGCGGTAATTCTTTTGACAGCTCCTCGGCCTGCTGGTGCCTGCTTCATCCTACCAGCGCAGAGGCAATCTGGAGCCATCAAAACAGCTGGCAGCACGCCAGGGCCCATCCTCTGTACCACTGCTCCCACTCATACTCTTACCGACGCCAGTCTCATGCACACAGCAGAAATAGTGAAAAAACAGGATAGTTGCATTGCAGAGAGAGAGAAAAAGGAGTAGAGAAGCCAGAGGAGGATATGGTGTTAGAAGGGAGGGGGTCAGAGTGGCAAAGACCTTCACACAGTAGCACGCAGCACATCCTGTGATGCATGACGCCATGCATGTTGTTTCAAAACAATCCTACGTTTTCTGCTTTAGTTTTCAGATTAAGTCAATATGGATTATGTGCCATGCTTTACGAGTCCAAGACCATTCTCTAGATGAGTAATTATCTTCCTGAAGTGAAAAGATCTGTCTCCCATGCCCACTCCACCTCCCTCATGTACTATGCCCTAATTCCTGTCAACTCATTAGCTAGAATGGAGGCACACGTGGAAAATCAGAGCAGTGCAGAGCCAAGCCTAACACATACACTCTATCAGAGATGGAGGAGATTCACAGTTTTGCTCTCTCTCTGTCTCATGGTTTCTTTCTCTCAAATTAAATATTCATTTTCTGTGGCAGTTTTCTGTTTTGTCATTCACCACATCATTTTTTAGCCTATTCACAAGGCGCGTTACATGTTTCATGACACATTAATGAATGAACAAACTGATTTTATAACAGCTTCATTACAAATTGGACAACTGTAATTCTTTTATAGTATAATGTACTTTTGTATTATGCACTTTTATTTGACTCAGCAGATTTTTAACAAGGTCTGTTCCCTCTTCTTCTGTGATCTACTGCCAGAAAATACCGATTAAAGAGAACTACTGTATGTTCACATAATTTTAACCAGTATCTTTTCACCAGATTATAAGATATTTAAAGTAACATCATTTACTTTTTCTTTTAAACTGTTTGACTTAAGTACAGAAGAGAGGCAGAAGCATTTGTAGAGATCACACTTATTGCGTGGGATGTGTTACACTACACATTGAAAAATAATTTATTTCCAAATAGAGAATCTGTTACTACTGTCATTCATTATCTCCACCAAGAGATCATGTGTTTGGTCGGGTGTGTCTGTGTGTCTGTCTGTGGCTAATCTCACAAACTACTGGGCCTATCAACCTAATTTTTATTTGTGCACAGTTATGACTGTATGATGAAGAACTTCTTGTCGTTGCAGTGATTCAAAACCTTTGAAAAATGTTTGTTCTCGCCACTTCAGCTCCTTCACCCCATTCATTGTCTAGCTCACTTGTCTCTTTTACTACTGGGTTGCTACGCCGCTCCCTCACCTCATTCACTGTATGGCTGGCTCGACCATCGCTGCTCTCTCCTTCTCTCTCTCTCTTTTCTATACTACTGGGGGTATCAGCCTAATACACTATTTTTTATCCTATTGTGGCCATGTTCGCTCCAATTGAGAAAAAATCCAGGACATGTGTTGTGTTTTCTGGGAGAGCTTATGAAACATACTTCTGCAGAGTCAACAGAACACAGAGCAGACACACGGGAGAACAACACTGTATAAAGTGTCAGAGGCTGATGGATTCGGTCAACAAGCGAGGTTTAAAATAAGTTAAAAAGCCTGATGCTTCATGACTGTAAAAAATGAAGTATAAAACAGCCGTTGCTGTTTCATACATCTAATTTGCCTAATGTTCTCTGGTCTTTGGATGAGGGACAAGATCAAAGCCATCATGGAAAACCCCTCTCACCCTCTCTACAAACAGTTGTTGCAGAAAGTAATAACAACTATCTACTTTATATAGACATTGTGTCCACACACATGCCTGGCGGAGATCTGCGCTCTACTGAATGCACTCATCTAGTTTGCAGATGCATAGCATTGTGATAAAGGTGTCGTATGCATCAGGTTTTATTTCAACTTTTGCTTTGATTTTGCATGTGTTAACTAAAACATATGTTGGTCTGGCTCATGCTGCTGGCACTCTGTGATGTTTTGGTGATGAAAACATTTGAGTTGCAACGAAAGTTTATGTAATAATAATAATCCAGTTGATACCCTCATGTAATCAGTTTCATCTCATTTAAGTCCTGGAGTAGAATTCTACACATAATTTGCAGCAACATAAATGCATTAATATAAATTCCCATAAATGTCTATTTAAGATGTTAAAAATGATATTATTCACCCATGAAGACAACATAAACAAGGCATCAGCCCGCTTTCACCTTTGAGTATGTTTTCTATAAATGAAATACTAAAAATCTGGGACTGAAGAGATTTTCATTTCCTCAGAAGCCTTGAATGTGGGTCTAAAGCACCATAGTAATGAGAGTGCTATTTATTAATGGTGTTCCAGTAATCTCTGCTGTGAATGAACTATACTTACAAAAAATGTCATTCAGTTAGTCTAATGGCATTAATATTTTTGTGGTGTCTGGAATTTCACAAACAGACAAAAATTACTTCAGTGCAGAAAATGTTGGCAAGCCTTGGCTTGGCTTTCTCTCACAGTTGGCTGTTGTTTTAATTGGGCTAAGTCTCAAACATAGAGGTCAAGGGGGCATCTTCTGGTCACGAAGGCCACCACGCTAATGCTGAACGGGCAAAAAGCAGGGCAGTGACCATGCTGAGCTTTGCAGCCACTCAAACACACATACAAATGCACACAGCTGTTTGATTCATGCTACTATGTTTAGTAAAGAGAGGAAAGTCATTTGCAGCACTTCTGATGCTCAGCTATATTTCTGGAAAGCTGACACAGATACTGTAACAACAAAATACAAATACAGTAAACAGCAGCATCTGCAGTCCAATGCTGAGACTTAAGTAAGATAGAGTCTCTAAGGCAACATCAAGCAAATGGAGCTGGGCAGTGTAATTCTTCAAATATATAAAAACAAGGGCTGTCAAATTAATGCATTATTTAAATTAAAAAAATAATAATGTGTAAAAAAAAAAAAAAAAAAAAGCAAGTCAACGGATATAATTTAAAAACCCCTGACCCCATGCCTTGCACAATTCCAACCGGTCAGCGCTTAAATTGAACTGTGGACAAAAGTCTGCTTGGCCCTCTGAATAGAAAATGTATCTACAAAAATCACCCAGATGGAGCTGTTGATAAAGTATCACCTCAATGCAAAGCATGTTTTACCAAGTTCTTCAGTTAGCCAAATCACAAATGTGCCAAATGGCCAAATTTTAGACTAAGTAACAGGTCTTATTTTCAGTGAAAAAAAAAGGCATGTATTTGGAAAAATATCTGAAGATTTGGATATAATTCACTTTATTGGGGCGCTCCGGTAGCTCACTCCGTAGAGCGTGTACCACTTAATCGCGGCGGCGCGAGTTCGATTCCGGCCTGCGCCCTTTGCCGCATGTCACTCCCCCACTCTTTCCCACGGCTTTCCTGTCTCTCTCTACTGTGGCTATCAATAAAGCAGAGATGCCAAAAAAATAATCTTTAAAAAAAATAATTCACTTTATTGATTTCTAATGCCGCCTTTTGATATTACTATGAAAGCTTTACTCATGTGCCACAATGTTTTATTTTTAGTTGAAATATTTTAATTTGCTTTTCCAAGCCAATATTGATATATGTGATTGTAATTACTTTGACTAATTAATCAGCATAAAATGTAATTAACTCAATTAAACTTGTTAATCATTTAACAGAACTAATAAATATGTGACCAATATGTGCAATAATCATAGGGACAACTTCAGCAATGTGAAAAACCATTGAAGAATTTGTGAAAGGAAAAAAAAAATGTTACGAAAATCTCTGCATTACTTTGACCCCTGAAATGTGTTTTTCATATGATAACCCATTACACTGACAGATGAACATCTCTAAGTTTTTTTTTTTTTTTGGCATTTCTGTTTTATTCAGCAGTGACAGTTAGACAAGAAAGCCAGGGGATAGAGAGGTGATGACATGCAGCAAAGGGTGGGTGTGTGCAGGAATCGTCCTGCGTTGCTGCGGTAACAACATGTGTTACGTCCTCTACACGCTGAACCACCAGGTGTACCTCTCTAATACTTCCCCCCAGGTAAGACACAGAGCTGAGTTCACTCGATGACACCCTCAGTTCCTCTGTTTCTCCTCTCTGTCTGCGTCTTGTGGAGGAGTGAGGGATAAGCATTCTGCACCAGGTTTGGTCATGAGTGAGCAGTTTGATGAGCCAAATGGTTAGCAGAAGACAGCCAATTTACAGACTTGTGTGCATGGTGGACGTGACCAGCAATGTCTCACTGACGCATCAGTCACCTGCCACTCAACACCGTCCAACATCAGCCAGCCTACACTCAACGTACTGACTCACTCTGTCTCTCTCTCTCTCTCTCTCTTTCTCTCTCTCTCCATGCTTGCTCACTTTCTCTGCTCATATTAGTCTACCGTTTGAGAGTTGCCGATGTTCAACAATTATCCCTTGATAACAAGACCGCCTGACAGCCTTCTGTCTGGTGACACTGTTCAACCTAAACTTGAAAGGTGGTCCCTTCTGACAAAGCATACTAAATCTGTAGTGAGTATAATTAAAGCCCATCTCTTTTAGGCTGCCTTTGATGTCAATTATATTCACATCTCCACAGTCCCAAGCCCACTTTCCAACAGTGCACAGCAAGGTAACAGTGTGTTATGGTGCGGCGTCATCAACATTTTACACAAACCAACCTGGAGTGTATGGAAATGAACAAGGCAAAAATCGTGTGCTTTCTGTAAAAACACCAACAAAGCCAGAAATGAATGGACAAAAAGAAACCAAAAAAAAAAAGAAAAGAAAAACATCCTACCTCTTTCACAGGAGCGGCCCAGGTATCCGGTTCCAGAGCAGTCACACACATAGCGGTTCCAGCCCTCTCTACAGATCCCATTGTTTTGGCAGGGGTTGCTCAGGCACTGTTTGGGGGGTTCCTTAGAGCAGGAGGGCTTGACCCCAGCGGCCTTCTGGACCTCGGCCAGGCGTCTGACATCCTTACTTTGTCCGTCAATGAATAGATCCCGGATGCAGCCCACGTAGCCGTAGTTTAGGAGCGCTGTCCACACCTCAGTGGGGAACACGAGGCCCATTTTGTTTTCTGGCAGACCCCCGAGGTAGAGATTGTCATCCAAGTCCAGGATCTCACTCTCCCCAGGGGCTGTGTAGGCAGTGCGGAGCGTGTTGATGGAGATGGTACCTGGGCGCACAGGGGGAGAGGTGGGATAGTGACAAAAGTGTTTTTGTTTTTTTTGTTTTTTTCTGGTCTAATAGGAGATAATTCACCAGATGGTCAGATTTGACATCCACTGATAAACTGTAGCTTCCAAAAGGTGCTTTATGCTTTCCGCAAATGTACTGTAAATACAAATAGAAGCTCAGGTTGAAGATGATTTGATGAAGAAATTAGCTTAATTACTGTTATCCATCTAGACAGGGTCAAGATTTTCTTCATTTAGAATGACTGATGAGTGTTGATAAGACACATTAATCACAGGACAGCTAGTCTATTAGTAGCCTAATCTGGGATCCCTAAGAGTATCCTCTCCATTTTCCTTGGATTTCCCATAATAAATCTCCTTTATCTAAGAAGCAGTGGTCATAAAAAGAAGAGCGGGAAAGAAAAATCGGTGCCCCTCTATCATTTCAGCCACACAAACAAAAAAGAAAAAAGAAAAAAAAACATCGTAGCCATCTTTTTGAACTTGATTAACGGACTGCAGGCTGTTTTTTCACCCTGTCTCTCCTTCTGTTTGCCTCTCCAACACATAAACCTGCAACGAGAGTTCGTGTGTTTCCTCACCATGATTTATCGCTCTCATTCAGGTTTAATTCTCGATCTGGAGCACGGTAAACAACAGCGGACATGACTGGACTGTAAAGCTATGGAAAGGAAGGCCTTACTGTGAGACTCAGACCGGGTGATTAATTTGTGCATGGATCTGTTACTCTCCGTGCAGTAGCCATTGTGGATCTTTAATTAATGGCGGCTGCCTTCACTGCCCGCATCCTCGTCCGGTAATCTATATACCATAGTGCTGAAGAAGAGCCCGGGCCACTGCCTGAGGAGAGTGGCAGGAAAATACTAGGCTAAGGATGCTGAAAAATAAAATTGCCATACGGTAATAATTTGCATTTTGACTGGCAGATGCATACCATAGCAGATATGAGGAGCTATGAGCTTATTGCCTTGGGGTAAATGGCAGGGTCCTAACTGCTTCCATGCAGAATAAGAGGCACAGCTTTTAAGTTACTCATACACTTGAAATGTTTTTGTTGAAAAACAAGCCGCAAGCCACATATGAATTTTCAGCAGGGGCTGCCTGGCACATTTTAGAAACACATTAGACATGAAATGGGTCCTTTTTACATTAAAGCTAGAATTAGTGCACATAAATGTATATATCAGTTTATTATATGATGAATAGCGATGTATCTGTATCTATTTCATGAATTTAAAATGAGTTTTGCTTCCCTTTTTCAATGCCTCAAACCCGAAGAAAGACTGTGACAAAATAAATTTAGTAAAATCTCTCTGTCAGCTTGTATTCATTTTAGCTGTGTTCTATTTTTGCAGCCGGGGTGAGCTGGCCCTCTTGCGCTACTGCATGAAAGAGACAGCTAAGGACCTAGTGCGCAATGATTAACCTGGTCCTACTAACATGTTCCAGCTCTTCTCTCAGG
>OMKZ01016634.1:0-15284 GCA_900302535.1 Neoniphon sammara
CACTGACATTACTTAAGGGATTCCTCATGGTGCAATATTAACAAACACGCTGTTGTTACTCCTCTGCATATGGGTTAGAAAGGAGAGAGAGAGAGAAAAAAAGAGAGAGAGAGAGAGAGAGAGAGAAAGAGAGAGAACATAGACTGAAGAGACATCCCTCTAACCTTCAACATCCTCATTAAAGCAGTGATTTGGCCAAATGCCAGATACCATTTAACATCGCCCCCCGAAGGCAATGACATAATGACATCCAAGTATGATACGTTTGAGAGCATATATGTCATCATGCACATGCAGACAGACGCACAAATGCACTAATACAAATACAGCCACACATACAGAGGATAGATGAAATTGTAAACTGTAGGCAATGTGTATAACGAGGGTGGCATAATCAGATTAATTCAAGGATAACCTAGTTTGGGAGTACAAGTTTTCTGGCATATTGGGGAGATGTATTATTTAGCACATTCTGGTGCTTTCGCCGTCACTCACTCCGTGTGCGTGTGTGTGTGTGTGTGTATGCATGTGCATGTGTGCGTGTGAGAGGTTTCAACACAAGGGTGCGCACATACACACACACACAACTGCATACACAAATCCATCAGAGCTGAACTAACTAATGGAGCACTTCAATATAATCCTGCAAACCTGAATTAGACTGAGACCTGGCTGCATCTGTGTCTCTGTCAAAGACGTGAAACGGCACGACCAGCCAATTCACATTTGCATGAGAAAAGAAGCCAAGCCAATAAATCTGCATACTGAAAAGGTGAACGGACGTACATGCACGCGTGCACATACACACACAGTGACACACTAAATGGCACCTCTTGCACGGACAGCGGTTGTGCAGCCTGGCAGCCAGTGGCAGCAGTGTCAGTGTCCTCTCTCCACAGGTACCGAGGTGCATATAATCTCCACTGGAGGAAATCTTCCACTGGATCCCCTGTCCTGTCCTGTCCCGTTCCTCAGGTCCCCAACTCTGTTTGTCTCTGTTTGCCCCAGTCTAGCCACTATCAGCGAGCCTGGGAGCGCAATCACCTCTCTCTGTACTCCACAATGGAGAGAGAGGGGAGATGAAACAGGAGAGCGCGGGAGAACGAGCGACAGACAGAGAGAGCGAGGGAAAGAGTGTGTGTGTGTGAGAGAGAGTGGGAAAGAGGAGGGGAGGGGAAGTGTGTGTGTGCGTGTGTATGAGTGTGAGAGTGTGTGTGTGTGTGTGTGTGTGTGTGTGTGAGCCTGTGTGAGTGAGGGAGAGCGACCGCTGAAGCGCAGCTCAGGCGAAGGGGACCTATCACACTGATCTCCCTCTTTCTATTGGTTCCCAGCATTCTCAGGTCCTACAGCGCCCCCCATCTGTGACAAAAGGCACTGCGCCCGTTCATGTGCCTCTCCTGGATAATAAGCCAACCCCTGCCACACCAGATGCCCCCCTCAGCCTAGTGGGACCACATGGCCTGGCACTGACCTTGTACCACCATCGACAACCACGTGGTGAAGCTAAACAACGCCACATTTTGACAAAGCGCATCAAAACTGACAGCTGCCGTCTTTATTTGTCAAAACACTATGTCTACTAATCAGATTGTGTTTGTTTATTCTGCATGCTTCAGCATCAAAAAAATGGTTGGTTTGTATCACAACAGGGGCGTCAGCACTTTGGAGTCTGGTGACTCTACTGTGTTTCAGATTTTGGCCATGCTGGTCACGCAATCATTCCATTCATCTCCCTCTCCTCTCTCACTTTTCCTTTGGTAGTATCATCTTTTTTAATATTAATGCACACGTACACACATTTGCAAGCACACAAACAGGGCTTGATTTTGCTGGCTACTATACCAAATGGAGTGAACAAAGTCCAATTTAATGTGTTTTCATTTCAGGCCTGGAGGCATTAAAAAATAGAAAATCTCAAAGGGGGTGCACACTTTTGATATCCACTGTGTCAATATGCAGTACATATAAAACAAAGAGGAGTTCTTTGACATCTCTGTCAAATGCTGTGTGTAGGTGATGCTCAGAGGGCAAGAGCTGGAATAATAAGTCAGAATGAATGTCCACTTCCTGGCCCTGAGCAGCGGCTAAGACACACTGGTGACTGTGCGCTTGCCTCAGTGTGGCACAATATGTGACCATGATTCCAGGAATAGATTGTGTGTGTATGTGTGTATGAAACACTGTGAGAGAGGCCAATTTTAGCAACGGCTCCCTGGGTCTGGAGTCTGGAGGAGGTCATCCCAACAGATGTGATACTCGCACTCTCTCTCTTTTTTCTCATCACTTCTTACATGGCCGATGGGGAAAGGTAGGAGTGGAAGAGAAAGAGGGGGAAAGGCTGATATGGGTTATGGATTGACAGCACTTGAGAATGATGCGCTCTCAGATGAACATGACAATAATCTCACCACTGGGGACACAGAGTGCATAAGAATACCAACGAGCTGTTCTTTCCATATGAGGCGATATGCTGTTTTCAGGTTTGACCTTGAGGTAGACAACGCAACGGTGTCACACAGACAAGAAACAAATTACACTGCAACAAAAGTAATTTAGTCCTCGTAATCAGTCTTAAAGGTGCACTATGCAAAATTACCAAGGGGTGATTTAAGTGAGGACCCTCTAGACTCAACTGTCAACAAACGTGGAATAAGCATGTAATTTATAAGTGAGTCAGGTCGATGATAACTATGCAGACTGAGCTGTCAAATTACATGCTTATTCCACACTTTTTTTGTCAGTTGAGTCTAAAGGGTCCTCACTTGAATCAACCATCAGCACTTTTAAAGTGCACCTTTAAAATCTTAAAAATCCTGTGGCAGGTTCTCTAATGGGGCTGCAATAATTCCACTTGTTTCCACTGCAGTTTCACTTTCTGAAATAAAGACATATAATAAGCTCACTTCACTAGAATCAAGGCATTTCAAGAAAATTCCTCAAACAAGTTAATTTGCATTGGAAACAAGTAAAATCACCGCCCCCACCCCCTCCTTTGGCAGATGTTTTTCACTTGATTGAAGAATAATAAGATTTTCAGACTTAATGTGAGATTAAATTACTTGTCTTTCCCGAGTAGGTAGCATTTTTGACATGTTGTGCGCCAAATCAGGCATCTTAACAGTTTCCGATAAACAGATGGGTGAATGAAATTCTCCACCGTTGCTTTGCAGAGGAGAAGAATACGCCATTTAAGCTCAGCAGGTGTCACAAAAATCTCCCGGGGGGGCGAGAGTGAGAGAGAACAGCCTGTGGAGAGTCAAAAAACAAGAGAGCAGCTGGTTCCTCCTGGGGATAGAGGTGCTATACCAGCTAACTGCCTTAGCTTGGCAGAACCTAGTCAAACTCACAATGGAGCACTGACTACAACACTGCAGATGTGAACTCAGGTGAAGCCCTCAGAAAGAGCACTCAACCCCACAGAGACAGCAGCTCAGCACAAATTGCCAGTTCCCTTTTCCCTCTTCCTTTTGCTTTTTACAACGAAAAGGAAGAAAGCTCCTGTAAGGGAACGTTTGGGATCTTATTTGATCACTGCGGTTTTTGGTTTATTCAAATATGTCCTTAAGAAGTTTTATCTCGAGATGAAAATATGCTTTGTGGAAATGATTGCAAATAACCAAAAGCAAACAAACCTTCTACAGTTTCAAATTGCACTCTTATGTTTACTTGTCTTATTCTGTCAATTCTTGGATCAAACGCTGAATTTCACAGTGAACGAAAAAACCATTCAAAACAATAAATCATCACTGAGGCAACAATGTTTCGACAGAGGATGATGTACTGCACTTGTAGAGCGGAGCTTTAAAACAGGCAATGCACTAAAGTAAATTGAAATTTATGAGCCTATTGAACTCAGCTAAAAGCACAATGCATCCCTCAATTCAACAATGATACAATAAAGTTTGGCTCTCCGTCCTGAACGCTCAAAAGCATCTCTGTGCTGAATGGTGATTCATAACAATCCAACAAGGTCGTTAAGATTAAGACGCACATGCACTGTATGCATGTGCGTCTCTCTCTCTCTCTCTCTCTCTCACACACACACACACACGTTTCTGAATACAGATCTTTGCAACATTGTGACAACCGCCTCTTCAAAGTGTCCTGCTAAAGCCTGAGAACTTTTTGTTCTGTGCAGCAAAATTCAACATCAAGGGTCTGTCGACAGTCAGTCAGTCTGCTTGGAGCACCATCATTAGAGCCTTACTGACAACATTTATCACACCCTGCTCCGAGGGCACCCCTGGGCAACCGCATATGTAGCATAATGACTGTGTGTGTGTGCGCGTGTGTGTGTGTTTAAGTGAGAGGGAGCACTAGCAGACAGCTGTTTGGATAATCATTCTAATTAGAAGATCAGGGTGGGCTTAAAACCATGCCAATTTCACCAGACACACACTGTGCTCTGTTGATTAGTCTGTCGATAAACATGTATGATGCCAGCTCTGCAGTCAAAGCATTAGAACTCACTAATACTAACTGGCTTTCATTTAAGTTTACATGCACATACACAGATGCGCATACACAGACGCGCATGCACACACACACACACACACACACACACACACACACACACACACATACACACAATGCATACCCACACAGTGTCTCCATCTCTCTAACTCCCACAGGTGATTACTTAGCACACCTTCCTGCTGCTGCTTTATGCTGACCAGTCTCAGCTCACCCATTGCCATGGAAATTCACTCAGCCCACCCGTTGTCTGCTTGTGTGTGTGTTTGCATGTGTGTGTGTGTGCGGCATTTGTCTCCTGGCGGGGGAGGCCGGGTCCATTTTAGCCTGGGAATGAGACAGGCCATCTCCTGCACTGATAGTGCTGTTGGAGCAGGAAATGGAATATGTCCTTCACATGCCGCTGTGCCTTCCAGTGGCCGCTCTGCACAGTGGATCGATGGAGAACAGCATGGCAGAGCCTGCTGTTACCTGGCTCACATATGATAGACCCTGCCTCACAGTCAAACAATTACAGGCCCCATTTACACCTAGAATTAAAATGCAATCTATACCCACACATGCTATCCACATAATGATCTGATGTCACCTTCTGCATTTACAATTTGTGTTTATATGCGTTCCTGCATGTCGCCTGCATTCTGTGCGCAGTGTGGTGGCAGCATTGTTGACCAAAGCAAACATGGCGGGTGCAAGGTCAATAGATTTCACCCTGCATGTGGCACAGCCTGTATTTACTTTTGAGGTGGAAATGGTCGTATTTTACAACTCTTTCGTAGGAGGAAACCGAAGTGACAACAGGTCAGTTTCACCTTAATAGTGTTTGCAGTTGCTGGAAACACTACTACAATGACTCCTTCACTACGCATGAGGGAAATGAGCAATAACTAGTGGGAGCAGATTGTGCTGGACTCCTTCGTTGAAGCTGAGTGAATGGCAAACGTCAGAATGAGTCATGCCATTTATACCTCGTCTAAATCTAAATTTAGCTGGACTACATTTACACTTAACATCAGAAAGCATCTCCAATATCTGATTTCTCTTTACCTCCTCACCTCTTTGATGCACAAGTCACTTACTTGAGCAGTTTTTATGTCCTTAACAGCAACAACCTTCTCTCACTGTTTCCTAACTCTTGATTGTGCTGCCTAGATTTTGCATGTGCTTCCTGGATAGATCTGTGTGCCCATATTTATTTACAATTACATCGCTGCTGTATGCGTATTAAGAACAAACTGCAGTTATACTGTGTTGTCAAGGTTGCCAAATTCATCTCTGCCCACCTACGGAGCTGGTTTGGTTGATCACACCCTCCTCGCATCTTGGGTGCATTTATACCTGGATATTACAAGCTTTTGCACATCTGATCAACATGTTAATGTTTAAAGGGGGTCACAGTAAGGTTCTAGTAAAGTCTAAGCAAAGTTTACAGTTTGCAGTAAGCGAAAAACAAACTTTTTTCACACAATGCTCAAGAGTATATACTTGAAAGGAGACAGGCGGCAAAACGTCAATCCATACAGCATGATAAAAATTGCTGTTGCGTGGCCAACCAATAATGCATCAAATAGAATTAAACTTCAAAACCAGCCACTGCTCAAACATGGCTGCGTAATGACTTTCACCCCACTTGTCTCTTCTATCTCCCTCCTTTCAATCCTTTCTGCTATTTTCTTACTGGATCCATCTCCCTCCCGCTTTCTTCCACATTCTCCTCTAGCCATTTCTTTCTCTTTCCCATCCTTTCTTTCTCGTCTCCCCCTATTTCTGTTTCTCCTTGTTTCTGTGTTCGCAGAGGCAGAGCAGCATTATCCACAAAAGTGGGTATTTATTTATTTATTCATTGGTTGTGTCAGCAGATCAAAGGAACAACTGGAAGGGCTTCGTGTGTCTGATAAAGCCGGTGGGAATGAGGGCAGATAGACTGACGAGACAGATAGGCCTATCAAAGACCTGCCATCACACAGAATGCACGTCTGACAGTAGGCCGCTCATCTCCGCACGCAGAACAGCTATCCAGAGGAGGCTGATGTGAAAGTGGTGGGGAGCTACATGGAGGACTGGAGGCAGATGCAAAGCAGAAACTAAGGCCATGTCTACACTATTCCAAGCGAATTTGACATGCAAAAACAAGGCTTTTTGAAAACACTTTCCAAGGTGTGTAAATTTGAAAATGGCAGTGGTCTGGGCTGTAATGTGGAAAGGGAAAATGCAGCTTTTTCAAAATGCTGACATAGGATTGTCATGTGATGTACGTAGGTCATAGTCTAGTATCTAGCATGCACAGGCCATGCACATACTGCTGGGTATGCTCGATATGAGACTTCAAGCATTATGGGGTGTTTCATTTTGGATGGCGGGCCTCTGGAAAATGGTTTGGAAATGCTATGAAAACACTGTGGTCTAGTGTGAGTGGAACACCAAAACGCAGCATTAAAATTTACCCAGCTTAGTGTGGACATGACCTGGGAAGAGTAGAGGGTAGTAAGATAAAAGAAGAAAAGACGAGGGGTTTGCAGAGTGAAGATGGATGAGAAAGGTGAAAAAGAATGGAGGGATGAGTGTTGAGGTGGGGAATAAAGCGATGATTAAAGATGAGGTGGGTTCATACTAACACAGGAGTGCCGCTCTGGTAAGAAACCAGCGATGAGGAGACACCATACATAGTGAACACATTGAAACCACTCCCATAAAAAGGCTGCAAAGTTCAGGAGAGGATGAAATAACCTCACCCTAGCTGACTACAGCAATGCATCCAGACTGAACATGCTAATATCACTGTGCCAGTCGCTCACTCAGGAGGAAAACACCGCTCGCTTTTCATAACAAAGATCTATCTCCTGCCAACTGATGAGCCAGTGAACAGACAACATGTCAAAGTGTCTCCTCAAAAATACATAATTCGTTTGCGTCGTGCCCCTGCACAGCTAGAGGAGACAAAGAAATTCACCCACACGAGACATCAAAGCTCTCCACAGGCATATGCAGTGGACAGAGTGGTAAAAGGCCAAGCAGACAAACTCAGATCGGTTGCCTTGACAACAATATTAATTCCATCACACAGTAAAGACAGGATATAATGAAGCAAATCTCACACACGGTTATCCCTTTCATATGGGCTACTAGTATTTCTACATCTGTGACCATGCGGCAAAGTCACCATAGAGATAGGTGGAGAGAGAAGGAAAGGTGAAGCAAAGCTTAATTCTCACAGTCATCTGTCAAGATTCTTACCTGTGAAGGTTCTACTGTTATGCTTGGCAGCAGTTCATTCTTTTCTTTTTGTTGGTGACCTTAATTCATTGGACCCAAGGGCGTAAGTTTGATCTAGGAAGTGGTGGGGTCTTGGCTGTCGTCCCCCAGAAAAATTTAATCTAAATCTTAATCACATTTCCTGTACTTCACCACAATACTCTGTGACAATGCAGTGATCTTGAACACAGACTTCTGGACATAATTAAGCTTGAGATGTAAGATGTATGTACACATGTACGTCTGAATCGTGCAAAATAAATATATTTGTCATGATTAACATCCTAAAATTCAATAAAAACTGAGAAACTGCTGCACAAATTAAGACATTACGATTGGTTATTTGAGACCACAAGGACATGCTACATTAAAAGAGAAACTTAAGACACTGAGTGAGCAAATAAATTGATAGCTCAAACACTGTGTCACACAGACAGGATTTGAAACTTTACGCGCTAGGCTGGCCACCAGTGCTATAAAGTAAGTCTCCTCAATAATAATGCTCCTCACATTTGGCCAACCAGTAAATAATGAGCGGCATATGATGCTGGGACAAATGGTGGAGCAAATACCCCTGCAGCACACATTTTGCTTACTTTAGATTTCAAGATAACAAGACTAGCAAATTAACTTTTCATTTAGCTTGTCCTATTCCTAAGCAGGGCTACTATAACAGGGTGATGGCTCCACTTTCTGAGGACAGTGCTCTGATTTGGTACTTTGGTACAAGAAAATCAGTAGATCTCAGCCTCTCCGGACAGCATTGGTGTTACCAGGGGAGGGCGTGTGATTTGTAATTTTTATCTTAAGACCACAACAATTATATCCTGCATGTAAATGAGGGGATATCACTTTAAGAGCTTATGTTATGTAAAGTTTTCCTGTTAGCTTGTAACTGGCTACCGCAATTTGCTACAGTGAAGGTAAGCTGTGTGTGTGTGGCAGGTGAGATGCTGCCAGGGGAAAGGAAAGTTACAAGTTTTTTTTTTCTCTTAAATTAAGCGTGAGTGCTTCAGAAGTGTAAGACAGATCCTTAATTTGCAGACTCCAGACGAGTTAAAAAGGTTAACTGGGTATCGCCCAGAAGTTGGTTAGAAATTAGCTTCTTTAGCAACTTTGGACCCAGAGTGCTAATGGAGGCTCCCCTGTGTGTATCTGATTCACACTGACTGGAAAGGTTGGACCTGTCCGGCTCTCTGGATGGGGTTTGCATTGCGTGATAACATTGGTGTTCTAGTACAATGCATTATTTGTGCCATAAATTATTAAGGGGGTATATAATTTTTGTCTGATTCTGGAATGTTTATTCTGTCCAATATTTGTTAGTGAACCACAAATGTTGCTCAATTTGCTAAAAAAAAAATAAAAATAATAATCTGATCACCCTATACTGGAAGTTTTTCTTTTGTAGTAAAACAACTAGCCTGGTCTACTGGCTCGTCTTACACATCACTAACTCAAAGTGCACAGCCATCTAATTTTATCTGATACTATGACACTGTACTATCTGTCTGTACAGTTTCCCTCTTCCGCAGCAGATCACTTCAGACAGTCAAGCCATTCAGCCAACCACCAAGCTGGAACATGAGTGCGTTAATCCTTTCTGGAGCGGATGAGACTAGCTCACATCAGGGCGTGTGAAATTAATATCAAATTGGCAAGATGGACAGCTTAGGTTATCAGAAAAGAGGTAGAGATACTTCACCATCATTCCCACTAAACTTTGTGCCCTTGATTGGACCTGGGAGTTACTGTTTTTTTTTTAGACTCGTTGATACTTAATAAATCACATACCACGCAAGAATCAATTTAAACATTAATGCACTAACTGAAAAACACCACTTATACTGGTCCTGTGCCCATTTTGTTTAGCATTACATTGCTCAGTGGAAAAATATTTACTTAAAATTTCTTCAAAGTTCACTGAAAATTTGAATTCTTTCTGTTCCTGCGGTGCCTAGAAATGCAGAAATACAAAAGCACTGAAACAAAGAATTGAACTGGAAAGCACTGTGTAAAAAGCCATTAACCCACAGAACAGTAAGAGCCCCCAGTCTATTGGAAAGCTAGATCAATCAAGGAGTTAGCAACCCTTGCATTGATTAACTTGAATCCAGACAACAAATTGCTCTAGCTTGGAGAACTGATGATTAGTGCTGAAAGGGCAAATGGGGAGAGAAGCAACCTGAAAGACAAATATGGAGCATGAAAGAAAAACTAGACGAAGAGAAGGCGACATGGTTGGCCAGCGAGAGACCCAGACAGATCCATTGCTCTCTCTATGAGAGAAGGGAAGGGGTGGAAGGGAAGGGACCGGGGAGGATCAATATTTTGCTTCTTAATTGGGCTTTCGTTTAAAGGCGGGGCCTGCATCCAGTAATCACTGATGTCCCATGATAGAGCCATTTAGGCCTATTGAACTGTGTAAAAATCCATACTGGTCCGGAGAAAGCTGTAGGAAGAGGACAGGACTAGAGAGGAAAAGAAAGGAGAGGCAAGGAGTGGGACGTACACAGCTTGTCCCCACAAATGACTGCCATTTACTTAAATCCTACCAAGCCTTGAGAATTCTTCGTCTGTGAAAACCAAACACGTGTTCCGATTTGGTTGTGTGCAGACTTTATAGGGCATTACATTTTCTACTGAGTCTTGGCCATTGGTTTGAGCTGTCATGTTGAACTGACTGATGGATGAGTCAGGAGGACCCCAGCACAGTTCCAAGACCAGGAAATTGGGTCTTATTGATATTAATGGGTCGCTAGCTAATAGCCGACCCATAATGGCTGCCGCTGGGCTTGCTCCTACACTTTGTCACTGATACAGCACAGTTCTTATTACACCTTGCTGGGGCCAATCTAATTGAACTAACCTAATCAGAGCCCAGGAGTGCTCTGGTCCGCTGAGGTTGGCAGCAATGTTGATAGAGGCTGATGGAAGAAAGATTAAAAATGCGGCTGCTGAATCACACTCTGCATATCCCACGTTCCCCGCTATGTTTATTTGTAGGGGCAGAGATGAATTATGGGAAATGATAAGGCGGCCGTGTAAGCGGCTCATGTAGCTTTCTGAGAGCAAATAGAGCTGAGATGATATTCTATGTAAATGTTTCTTTAGCAAGTGTAATGGGGTAAAGTGGTGTATGTGCAAAGTAAGCTGTTGAATATTCCTTTTCAATTACGTTTTAATGAACTGTGACATTGTGAAGCTCAGAGGGGAAATGCCAATGAAATATTTGCTTGAGATTTAATTTCAGAGGGGAAGCTGCAGGAGGGCTAATGCATACAGATATTGGCTTTCTGATGTGTTTTCTGTCATATGCATGCAAACACAAACAACCAAAAACACACACATCATACTCACAAGGGCTGAAAGTAATCTGCCAAGCCTTTCTCTGTTTATACACACACACACACACACACACACACACGAGTCTGAAGTGATTTACCATTAGTCTCTTTCTCTTGCGCACTCATCCTCTCTCTGTCTCTCACACAAACAGACACACACACACACACACACACACACAAATACATGCAAGTTTACATCTTTATGGAAAGCTAGCCTGGTGTGACCAAAAGAGTTACTGTTGCTTCACCAGCTATCCCCTTCCCCCAACCTGCGCTGTCAAAATAGCCACCACACACAGCCAATCATGGGGCATTTCAAAGGCCTTTTCACCCAATTGCATCTGGCAGCCTGACTCCAGATCACAGCTTACACAGCAAAGCAGAGAACTCCTCAGTCATGTTTCTAAGTTAACATCCCCCAGTAGAACGCCTTTCATGGATAAACCCATACATCGCAAGAAAACTGTGCACCAGAGAGTTCACAGGCACTCACTCACACACACACACACACACACACACACATATAACCAAGCAGCCAACACAAAATGCTCTCGTCTTCACCCTCTGGCTGAGGATATTTGGGGTTGTAGTGATGTGTGGATCATCTGAGGTAGTCAAACTCTGAGAGGGACCCTTGTCAGGTCAGATCTCAACAGGATTTCAACATGAATCCGTCTGAAGCTCTCTGCTGTTGTGCAGGGACCACTCAACAAGCAGTCTTTTGGGCGCGCAGAGCAAGTTTTGGAAGGGAAATGCATTCAAAGCCTGAATGCCTTCAGTGCATTATTAAGGCCCCAGTATCTGGGACATAGTCCTGAGTA
Organism: Neoniphon sammara; assembly: GCA_900302535.1. NCBI lineage: Eukaryota > Metazoa > Chordata > Actinopteri > Holocentriformes > Holocentridae > Neoniphon > Neoniphon sammara. The sequence goes on from OMKZ01016634.1 coordinate 11,894, forward strand.
AAAGGTCATCTGCATAGTTTGAAGATACATCATGCAAATGTATATTCAGCTGCTTCGCATTTGCATGGGAATGAAGACGTGTTCGTTTTTGGTCTTAACTTGACTCGGAAGATTGTTGATATACTTTCATACAGTCAATGATTTCAGTGACTACAAGAAGTAAAATCGTGAAAACTCGAAGCTTGGATTCAGACCCATTTTCTGCTCACTTGTTTTCATCTGCATCTGCTTGTTTACCACGTATGTGACAGTTTGATTTTCATGTTTTGCAGGACTAGCAGGTCCCTCTGAAACACTCCAACTGGACCCAATTTGTCACTGGATGCTTACGCTTGCACCCACATGAATAAAGCATCTATTTACTCTCCTGGCTCATCCAGGTCAACCCTCTCAGCTCATCCGGCGCAGTGCAGCCTGTCTCATCTTCAATCTTCCTAAATTCTCCCATGTCACCCCCCCTCCATGCAACATTCCCCTCATTGGCTTCCTGTAGCTATTTGCACTGAATTCAAAACACTGGCGCTGGCATACATGTGAGGCTGCTAAAATAGCTGCATCCCCATACCTCTAAGACAGAGTCCGGCTCTTAATTCGAGTTTATGCCCTACAGTCCAATCAGGTCTCTCATTCCCTGTCTTCTGCCACAAGCTGGAAACAAATCCTCTAAAAAGTGCAATATGCCAGAATCACATCCCCTCTCATCTTGAAGTAAAGAGACATCTTTTCTGTCTTCTTGTCTCTTTTCCTAGCATTTCTGTCCCACATAATCATCCTTGGTGTATAGGAGTCTGTTGTTGTTGGATTGTAACTGGTGATCTGAAGGCATTTTAGCTGAATGACTATAATGTAAATGTAAACTCTTTACTTCTAGGTCAGAAGTGATCTTGGGTGAGGGCTGAAATGTCCCAGGCAGCAAAGATTTCAGAGAAGCAGCGGCAGATCCAGCTGTGTGAATCCTACAAATTGTAAAATTTAAATTGTCACATACTGCAGTAGACTTATCTCAGAAATATCAGGCAAGCAAACGTCAAGCACATCAGGCATAAGGCTCCTAAAAGTCTGAGAGAAAAACATTACCTCGAAGGCCATCAAACAGACAGAGAGGCACACTGACAAATGAAAATCAACATTTAAACAAGCCAATGTTGCACTGTCTATTTTCCCAACAATGATGGCACAAAGCGCCGCATTGATTTTCTGCGTCTGAGAAGAGGTTAATTACAAACTCAGTAGCGGTCAGTACCATCCATTCGTCTGGAGGTAATTACAAAAGACACAACAACACTCTGTCTCTCTCTCTGTGCAAGTGTAGGCCACGGAAGACGACAGAAGACAACAGAAGTTTCCGTTCCACAAAGTTGAGGCCAGTCTCAGTTCCACGAATGGGTGGGAGGGGGGAAATTGACCTCCGTTTGAAGGGCTGCGGCAGTGCAGCTGATGAAAAGAGAAACACTGTGTTTTTCCGCCACTGATCTATATTGCTCATTTACTGTCTAGGGCTCCCTAAAGTGCTCAATCCTCCCTCTTGCCGAGGGGAGGGCATTTTGGAGAGAGAGCTCTTGATATAAAGGCTTCAAGAGCAGATGAGAATGGGCCTCTCTGAGGAGCTGTTCTCGTGGCTCATCTTTGACTTAGCCCTGGATATTTCTCATGTTCTCAAATCTCCTTCCCTATTAATCGACATGACTCTCTGACCTATTTGTAGACAGAGCACAGAGCACACACACTGAAACTCTCTGTGAATGTGTGTAGAAGTGCAGAACAGAGGGAATGACTGCAGGTGTATACAGATGTATACATGACAAAAGAGTGCGGTTATTATAGTAGTTCTGTTTTCGTTCTTTTCTCGGCACCACGAGGGGAAATTCCACCTGTCAGGTCCCATCACTGTTGCATGCTGGTTCACATAGTTCAAGTAGCTAAGGGCTGCGGAGGACTCAAACTTCCACAGACAGCTTCATCAACTGGTTTATCAACGTGTCCCTCTGAAGCAACGTGCAGTCTCCCAGTGAGACCCCATGCTGCCTCTGAGTGCGGCGCTGGCCCAGTCGCCCTGAGGCCAACAGAAAAACAGGCAGCATGACATGCGATTGAGTCTGCAGCCCAGAGCCCTCGGCAGCCGTGACTTCTTGCTCCACAGTCCATCAGCATCAATGTCAAACCCCTCTGATATTGCTTCCAGTGCCTGAACCAATGAGCTGCCAGGAGCTGACCTTTGACCTTTCCAAATTAGTCTCTTCTCCATAAATGTTTGTGGATGGGGCGCGGCGTCAGTTTCAGTTACCACGATACAACAGAGAAATGAAACGGAGCCTAAGCCGTCAGATCACAAATTGAACTCCCTCATTGAGAGTGAAACACCTTTTGGCCCTGAAATCTTATTATACTTCGGCTCTTTTCTGCTTCTCCAGCGCTCTCCCTTCTCTCCTCATCTCCTTCCTGTCATAACAAGTGTGGTCTTGATAGTGAGCTCTGATAGTGTCTGGGGAGCGAGGGAGGGAGGGAGAGGTTCATCAGCAAATGGCTCCCTAAAACCCAATCTCATCTATATGCAGATGAAATAAATATTGATGTGCTGCCGTGCTCTCGTCGTGTTTTGCCTAATTGATGCCAGTGCTGTTGTATCACTTCTGCTTGGTATTACTATTGGCAAGAGGCTCGCTTGGTAATATGACTTGTCTCTGACAAAACAAAGCCAAAGAAAGCGCTGAAAAGTGAACATGAAGATGGCACACAACACAGCCCACTGAAATAAAGCAAACAAATGAACTGAAGTGGCACACAGACATGGGAGAGACCGCTGGAGATGATTCACTGGTGGGCGTCTGTGTGGAGCAAAGGATTTTTAAACATCTGTAAGCCTTGTCATCAAACATGGAAAATTTTAAAGACCTTGTACCGTACAGAAATCAGAATAGCTGAGCAGAGCATGTACACAAATGGTAGTCTGCACTTTTTTGATTCCAAAGCTGTCTTTATTAAAATTCATTCTTGGTCAGGTTAATGACTGAAATATACAATTAAATTTAATATCGCACATTATACCTTATCTCCGCAAATCATCTTGATTGCCGTCTTACTCAAACTGAGCAACACATCTAATTTTCCAATGGATTTTGTCGGCTGTGGTTCAATGTGGCTGGCTGTCAGGCGTGTGATCAAATCACTGCCGATCTGCAGGTGACTATCATTAGCTTAAGGACCTGAAGGAACGTTGTCAAGCACACGGCAATTAAGGGAAAAGCGTTAATTACTTTGACTCCGGCTAGCTTCAGTCTGAGTGCGAATGCAGTAAATATATTTCAAGTTCAGGGTGATAAAGAGGCGAGAAAATATACTCTCACTTCAACTCATGTCAAGAGGTTTAGCATATACTCAAGTGCCATAGAGG
>OMKZ01016637.1:0-10885 GCA_900302535.1 Neoniphon sammara
TATTTAAAGGGCAAGTCTGTGTTGTCAATCGGCCATCCACAGTGCTCTTTATTTTATTAGGAAATATTTACATCGTTTTGGGCAAAATACCCTTTGTCCGACTTGCCCAGACTGAGACAAGATGTTCCATACCATTTTCACCTCTGTACATCCACTAGTTCCGTTCCAATGGTTAGCATTTTAGGTTAGCTTAGCATAAAGACTTTAAGTCTGCAGGAGTCATTAGCCTAACTATGTCAAAGTGAAAAATTAAACCTAACAGCAACTCTGATGCTGTCTGATTTACACAATGTATCGTGTGTATTTGAAATGCATGTCTTGGAATTTAAAAAAAAAAAAAAAAAAAAAAAAAAAAAAAAAAACAAGGATCATCTTAAAAGTTAACTTCTCCTTAAACGATTCATTTAAAAAAAAATTTAAATCAAAGACATATATTTCATTACCATGTAACACATATAATACACAATAGGATGCTGTAATGTTTATTTTTTCACTTTGACAAGGCTAGGCTAATGACTCCTGCAGACTTCAAGTCTTTATGCTAAGCTAACATGAAATGCTAACCATCGGAACCTAAGCAGTGTACGTACAGAGGTGAAAATGGTATTAAACATCTTGTCTCAGTCTGGGTAAGTCGGAAAAAGGGTGTTTTGCCCAAAACGTTAATAATGTTCCTACACAAAAGAGAAATCCCATCAGGTTGTGATAGTTTGAGCTATAACATTTTATTCCTTCCCTGTATGGGTATGTATGTGTTCAGTGTCTGGTGCATTTGTGCAACTTAGGCTATATGAGTCTACATGTGCTATGACAATCTGAAAGCTGACAAAAGTGTGACACATGATGTTATGGAGATGTCAACTGGAACCGGATTGCTGTTACCAGATGGCCACTGAGTTTGCCAAAATAACACAATGTAATTCTCTTAAATGCGATTTTTTTCTGACGTGTAAAAATTACAGATGCCCCCCAGTCATACTAATCCAGAATGTGAGGCTGACGGCTGCTAGAAATCCCAAACTTAAACAGCCCAGTTCAATACAAATGATCAAGAGTTCCAGTGTAAATAACAGTGTAATCTATCACAGTTAGTTTTCTGGCCAACTGTGTAATCCTGCTTCCAGACGTCCCCACCAGGGATCTGACTCAGTGAACACTAGGAAATTACCTACTATAGATGAAATGTTTGAGCTGGTGGTGTAGTGGAATGACAATTTAGCATTTTATGGCCACAGTATAACACTGTAATTTCTGCTGCCATCAAGGAATCATTAAACTGGTCTTTCACATAAAATGGCTGGGAATCCTCATCATAAAACACTGCACCATGAAACTAAACAATAAAATCCATAAAGTTAGAGGAAGAGAAAGATACAAGAAATCAAAGTAGATTGTTGGCACTCAGAAAAGGCACCTGAGGAGTAAAGTTGCTCCTTAGACACTGATCTACATCAGTTTTAAATTCTCTCCCTCATTAATAAAAATGGATGTTTGGAGAGAATAAATAAAGTGTAACTTCATGGAGATCAGTGTCTTTCAGGCAACTTGTACTGTGGGGCTAGAACCAGCAGAGAAAAACATGGACTTTGATCCAATACAAAAAGAAATGCATCCAACTTTCCCTCTCCTCCAAGGAACCAACAAGCAGACTGTTATTTGCCCTGTAATCTGACTGATGGAAACTTTCCCTATATTTTTCCTGCACTTTCAACATTCTCTTGAGAACCAACAGATATAGGCTGTTCATGTCAATATAGGGAAGGATTGATTTTAGGCATTTTAGAGACAGTCTAGATGCTCCTCTCCTCAATTTGAGAAAAAAACAAAACAAAAAAAAAAAAAAATCAACAACTCATCCAACAAGTCAAGAGTTGCCTGCCCTCATCTGAAAATCAAGCAAACTGGGCCAAACTGACCAGGGGTGTTTCTCCATGTCTCTCCATTCTGCCACAGGTTCCAAATTAATAAAATCTGGTTCATGTAATCTTACATGAAATGTAGACATGTTAAAATATGTATACATGTACATATATGTGTAATGAGTTTAGTAAACATTAGAAATGTCAAAAATGTATCTTATTCTCTTCCCTGGAAACTTTTCCTCAAAGTAAACTTGTACTTGGATGGAGGGAAAGTCATCAAACAGGCCTCTTAGACAAAACTAACATTGCCTAGTAAGGATGCATCTCTGCAGTATCAGAGCAAGGCCAGTTCTTTGCTGGTGTCTCTTGATCACCTGTTACAGCCTCTATGACCCACTAGAGGGCGGTAAAGGCCCACTGCTTCCATATGACCTGCAATGTAGACAGCGCCAGAGCACATGTGACAGACCACAAAACGGATGGCACAATATGGACACCATTATGGCAAAGGACGTTTTCTGATTGTTAATCCACAATGAATAAAAAATATATATGAATAAATAGATATAATAAATCATTCTTAGCTAAGGAGCACTCGTCTAACAAACAAAGAGGTTAAAAAAATCTCTAAATGGATGCTAAACTCTGTTAATATGTTAAAACTGATTAAAAGCAGCTTGCTTTGAATTCCATTGCATATATTAACAAAAGAAGACACATAAATGCACACACAAGCAAAGCCATCAGGCCTTCCTTGTTATAATAGTAAACAGTGCCACTGACCGGTTCTCTGGACACACTCCTCTGTCCCCAGACTGTTGTTGTTCTGCACTCTCATTGGTGGAACCACCATGGTCCTGACACCGCGGGGGCTCCTGCCCTGGACTGCAGGGGCAGCCAGTGGTGCTACCACGGCAGCCAAGGGCGGGTGTTTGTTGTGGTTACTGTTGTCAAGATAACGATAGGGACTGTTGCCGTGGGGGGAGGTGGACGTGTCGGATGCAGGCGAGCCCTCCACTGTGTCACAGCCGCTCTCGTGGCCATCGTCCTCCGACATGCTGGACAGCCGGGAGAGACCCACCATCAGACTGACAGCAACTATTACATATTCTACATTTTTGTAGTTGGACTCAGATAAAAATGAACTTTGGCCCCATAAATACCAGCAGCAGCATTTGCCACTATCAGCAAACAGTACAGCTCTCAGAAAAAAAACGAGCCATAACAGTTCCATAATGATGAGCCAAAAATTACTGCCAATTTTTGGTACTGGTTCGTTCTTCACTCTTACTCTAATTACTACCATTGTAATAAACTGTCAGCTGACTATCTTGCATGAATCCTTGTATCTTCTTTGTTTTTAACATTTGCCTCACAAAAAGTGGTGTGCTTCTGTAAAAATTTGAACTTTTCTCGACTTTGCAAAGTGCTCCACTTTGCCTAAAAGGAGCCAAGCAAAGCACTTTTTCCATTTCCCATCCCCACTAATTGCAATTTTAAAAAAGAAATCAGCAGTATGGAAAAGGCAGAATACTGTAAGTAGGCCTGATAAGGCAGGCAGAAGCAAACAGATGTCAATCAGAGAAAGTAAACAACACTGATGACGGTGCAATGGGATGAAATTCCCTACAGCTTAGCTTGCATAATCTTCCACTAAACTCCCTTAAACTCCGCTCAATGCCCCAAACTCTTCACATGTTTACAGTCAAACTTGTACCTGTTGGGTCTCTTGCAAGGTGAGAGAGAGGGGCTGGACTGCAGGGAGTTGGAGGCAGAGGAGCTGGTGCTGAGGCTGCTGTCAGGGCTGCTGAGGGAGCAAACTCTCTCCATGGACACGCTGGTGGTCCTGCACGCCTCACACACACACTCCCCTTTAGATCTACAGACAGGACGGCACAGGTGAGGTCAACAAAAAATAAATAAATCACTTTCACTCACACCCACATAAACTGTCAGCTGACATGTTTCTGCATGCACCAAACTGCGCTCCACACCTGAACGAATAATTGAACAAATTGTCCTGACAAGCCCTACAAAACAGTATGTGTGCGTGTCTGGGTGTGTGTTGGATAGTAACACTCTCTGTGAACTGAAGGATCGTACAGCTCTAAAGTGAAGTAAGTGACAAAAGTTAGAGCACAATCAATCCTGATGCTAGAAAGAAAAAGGAAAAATATGGCTCACTCTGAAAATAACTGCAATTATCCTCTAACTACCTCGGGATATTCTGATCTGGATTTTTGCAGATCACACTAATTTCCATTCTTACGTAAGCTGAACTGGAGAAAGCCACTAAATTTTTAAGCAGCAATGAAGAATCTGTATTATTCCAGATTTTTGGGGAAGGTTTGTTATGTAAGTTAGACTATGGAAAACAAAGTATGGTAAATAAAGTTGAGACATTCTATTCTGTAATCAAATGAAAAAAAGGTTCTGCTCTGACTAAAATCTTTTTTTTTCTCAACACTGTGGTATGTTAGTCAAAGTGCACTTTTCTCCCTCGGTCAGCTCAGTAGCAGAGTGAGATCTTATGTCTTTCTATGGGCTTGAACAGATGATAGTGTGCCTTCTTGCTGCGGTTATCGTTGGTGTTACTCACTCTCTCAGATGGCACCTATGGGCATCTTCATCCTGCCCCTCTTCCTCTTCGTCTGTGGGCTCACTGAGGATGCTGATCACACTTGGGGCGGGGCTTGGCGTGTCGCCCATGATGACCGCTACGTCTCGCTGCTGCTGGCTGGACACATCCAGCTGTCTGTTGCTGTTGGCCACTGCCTCTTTGAAGCAGCTCACTTCTTCCTCAGCATTATCATCCTCTTCATCTGTGTGCGGGACGTCCCGCTTCCTGGTTTCCTCCAGGGCTCCCACCCTCTGATCTACCTCCCTTCCTGCCAAAGTCTGTCTGACCACGTCCGCCATCTTGGGTGTCCGACACACTGACACGTGGATGTTGCTGAGGTGGGACAAGTTCCTTCAAATGGAGAGAATCAGGAGTTGATAAATCAGGCAACAAATAAACTGGCAGGACAGTACTGACTTTAAACACTATCCCATGTCCTTGCTAATTCACTGAGAGCACAACTGGCTCTTTCACCTAACTGAACGAATCAAATACCACCAAACAGCTAAATGATGCTATAATCAGCCATGATGTTTTGCCATCCGGTATCAATCTTCAAAGGAATGCAGGAGTCTGGTCAGCAATTAAAAATCTGACATCGTTCAATATGGATTGCTGACTCTGCTTTTCTTTCCCACTGTTCTCAAATATAACAACTACAGGAATATGCTGTAAAGTAGCTGTTTCAAATAAATAAATGCCCATTAAGATACTCTCTATCACAGATTGATAAAACAACAGTGATTCATAACCAATTCATGGATGCTTTAACATTTGCTGTTCTAAACACCCGAGCCTATATTTACTAAAGCCTTTAATGTGCATAAAACCAATGACATGACTCCTGATTGATCAAGAAGATATTCTTGCACCAATGACGTCTTAATGTTGACTTTGAGCACTGAAAACAATTTAGTACCCAGTAATGGTTTTAGTAAATCTGGGCACTGGTGTCAACAATAAAGCAGCAGCTTGTTTGTACTAGACAGAAGAACGTGGTAGTTAGCATAAATAGAGGTAGCAGCTGCAGCTGAACAGACAAAGGAAAGACCAGTGCCTAAATCAAAAAAAAAAAAAAAAAAAAAAAAAAGAGAAAGAGATGTCATGGGACAGGTCCAGATTCTCACCTGTTGTGACTGTGTCTGTTCCTCTTATTGGCCGGCTGGGGCCACACGACGTGAGCTACGCCGATGTTGATTGGCTGAGGGGCAGAGAGGGCTGGCATCTGGTTGGTCAGGAGAGGCTGCTGCATCACAGAGTTGTAATGGCTGCTGTGGGGACGCACTTTCCTGTAAACGGCATCAAATTCAAGAGAAAATACAACTTAAAATTTTGGGTAGGATATACAGTGGGGATAGAAAAGCTGCTATGTTACAATACAAATGACCAAAACCGTAAACATCAGAAAGTGTCTTGAACGATATTTAAAGTTTTTTTCTGGTCAAAAAATAAAGGGTTTCTGCACTGAAGACTTTGCATGAGTGTAAAAAGAACAAATTAAAAGTTTGAAATAGACAGTTCCACAATTTGTCACTGCACCATCTTTTACTCTAAAATTTCTACAGTAGCAAGTGAATTCAAAAAACATTTTCCATCCACCAATCTAAACATAATGTGATTCATGTGAGTACCAAGCTAAAAAAAAATCTTTCTGGTGAGGACAATTAAATTTAATGACTCAACCGTAAAAGTCCCTCTAAATTTCTAAATGTCACAACAATTTCTTGACCAGTGGAAGTCCTAAAGCGGGGACTTTCCAGGACTTTGAGGGGGTGACTCACCCCCAGTCGCCAATCCTCTGCGGGCCGGCCGTGGTGTCATTGGTTAGGGAGGATGGGGGCGGAGGAGGAGGGTGAGAGGGAGGAGGGCCCACTGGTGTCATCTGCTGCCAGGCTGCTGGGACGAGGAGCTGCTGTCCCCGACCAGACCAGGCCTGCTGCAGGGACGCAGAGGGAAGATTAGGCATGGTGTCTGAGATTCAGAGAGATTCAGTGTCTTGCTCAAGGACACTTCAGTGTGTGAACCTGGGTAACCTGGATACCACCCTGCCGCTCCCCAAAATTAAGTTTTTATCCGTTTCTCCCACATGCTTCTCAAAATACTGCTAGTAATTGTCACACGGTTATTTACTACCAGGTCTACAATCCATCTGTTCCCCAAAAAAGTTAAAAAAAGGAAGCATACTCCAGACTTCAAAACTGTATCACTAGTTATAAAAAGCACTTACTACCTACTTTATATGTACATTCAATAAACTCAAATGCTAATTTGAGAAACAACAAACAAGCAATAGCCTCATATTTTGGATGTGAACTGACTGGTGTCGCACCTCTGGAGCTAATAATTTAGAAACAACGTAGAGCGCACATCCAAAATAAGATGCAAACCATTGATCTAAACTTATGATAATTAAATACATGAAGGTTATACACTTCTCTCCATATGAAGTAGCATATTTATTTAAGGTTAAACCACCAACATGTTTCGGCAGTTTGCGTTCTTCAATTTACATATTCAGTTCTAACTACCAGTGTTTGTGTCTGTATCTCACCTGTGCTACTACGCCAGGCCTCATCGGTAGGGGCTGTATGGGAGGGGCTTGAGTTACCATAGGAACAGAATACCCTGGCTGGTTAAGGTTACCTTAAAAACAAAACAAAACAAAAAAAGGCTGTCATTAATTCATCACAGAAAAGATAAACAGATATAGTCAGGCATCTATTGTATTTGATGAAACTGTTTGATTCCAAAATGTTGACTTGGTACTGTAAAGACAGTGGAAATGGTGGTGACACTTTTTGTTTCTACAACAGGACTTCATGTTTAATGTAAGCTGAGTGTACCTTGCATGGTTGGAGGACAGAGGATGAGAGCGGGCGGGAACGAGTCACTGCACCCAAACTGGCCATTTCCAGTCGGCAACGCTATCCCAGGATGCAACACTGAGGGAGCTGACTGGGTCATAGCCTGCATCATGAGGAAGGAGGGGGAGGAGGAGGAATAGGAGGAGACAGTGGCATGGAGGAGAAAGGGATGGGACAAATTGAGGTGTGTGTGTGTGGGGGGGGGGCATGGAGAGGAAAGGGAAGAAGAACGAAGAGCAGAAGAAGAACGTGAAGAGAAATTACAGATGAGAGGAGGATGATTTAGGGGAGATGAGGTGAATGAGGAAGGAAAGGGATAAAATGACAACAGGAAGATTAGCAGTAACTCCTCATCACTTGACAAAATACCACTGAGGTTAAGATACTGTGATGATATGTAATAGCACTTTCCTCCCTGAAGATGGCAACAATAGATGAACAGTAAAAGTTGGCCAAAGTTCCACAGAACTATTATATAACTGATGATTAGATTATATAGCCAGACATATTTATAGACATTTACTTCTATATTATGTGTCCTGGAAAAACCCCGGGTGTCTCCACAAGACAATGTGCAATGACATCACTTTATGATTAAAGCACTTGCCCTCCTACTCCTTATTGGTGTGCCATTTTACACTGCAAGCACTTGGGTATGTTAGTGGCTCAGTAGCTTCCAAAAAAGAAATTTTTTCCACCCAGAAACTACAATCTTTTCTAAACAACTTTGGAAAGCCATTTAATTCTCCTACAAACGTTAAATAACAGTGCAAAATCTGCCCTCAGTATCTGTGCAGTGAGATCTTTTCTTATACACGCTGTGCACATAAAATGGCAAAACAATTCATTTAGGAGAACATGCTGTGATCCAGATTCAAACACACTGATCGAGCGCCTCTCTCACCTGAGTGTGCACGGGTATCTTGCTGTAGGCCAGAGGCAGGCCAGAGGAGGTGGGGGGGGCTACAGGAGGTCTAGAGAACTGAACTGTGTTCTGGTTCACTGCGTCGTAAACTGCGTTGGTGGGCCGACTGTGGCACATGTCCATGATGTGGAAACAAGACTGCACGCTGGAGGAGATCAGAGGAGTTAGGGTTGAGTGAGGAGGGAATTGGTGAATCAAATTTTCATTCTAACTGTCAGTAACCATGTGGAGCATGTTTACACTGCTGGTTACTACAAAGAGGGGTAAGGAAACCTCATATTTTATTGTCTATGCCTTACTAGTTACTGTGCGGGTAGTCCAGCAGGTGAGTCATGGTGAGGAAGGGGTGGCTGAGGACGCTGGAGGGCACGGTCCTCTCCTCAGCATCGATCAGCAGCATGGTCCTCAACAGAGACACAAACTCCCTCCTGTCAGCCTTCTCTGCTTGTATGTCGCTGCTATCAGGACTCAGCACCAGGTTCACCTGATAAAGCAAGAGAGAACACATTTAAGGAGCACTCAGGACAACAGTAGGTGTCCTGCTGAATTAATGAATATGGGAATATCTAAATTAGCTGGCTGAGCATTTTGGTGCAAAGCTGCATATTTCTTGATAGACATCAAGTAGCAGGATAGTGATGGCTGCACTTGTCATTTAAAGGAATACTCCAACGTTTTGGGCAAAATACAGTTTTTACTCATCTTACCCAGACTGAGACAAGATGTTCGATACTATATTCAGCTCTGTACGTCCACTGGTTCAGTTCCTATGGGTAGCATTTTGTGTTAGCTTTGCATGAAGACTTCAAGTCTACAGGAGTCATTAGTCTAGCTCTGTCAAAGTAAAAAAAAAAAACAACAACTTACAGCAACTCCACAGCTGTCTTATTTTTTCTCTTTTTGACGGAGCCAGGCTAATGACTCCTGTAGTCTTTATGCTAAGCTAAAATGAAATGCTACCCTTTGGAACCGAACCAGTGGACGTACAGAGGTGAAAAAAGTATTCAACATCTTGTCTGTCTAGGTAGGTTGGAAAAAGGGTATTTTGCCCAAAACGCTGGAGCATTCCTTGAAATGTGACTTCTGAGATCTGATTCTGAGAAGATTTTATGAGATCACATTACTGTAGCTGTATGGATTGTAATCCATGTGTGCATTACGTTTCCATCCATCTCTATACATTGCTTTTGCTCATGCATGGTAGTGTGATAAGGTGATAAGTCACAATGAACATGGCAAGTGTATCTAAAGCCTTCAGCATATGTGGGGTAAACCAAATCCTATAGAGAGAGATTTAGTCTATCTCTTGGTTAAACCGAAATAGACTGTACTGCCACAGTCACGGCTGGACTCACATGTGCGATGTCGTCCAGACAGCTGAAGATGTACTTTCTGGCCTCTTTGGATTTGAGTCCCGTCTCCTTCTCATGCTCCTCTGTTGACTGGATGGAGAACAGAAACACTGAGAGAGGCCATCTACTGTGTGCCCAGGTGCAGTATGTAAAGTAATGTGGCAACACAACAATACTGCAAATGTGTGTCATATGTAACCATTTGCATTTTGTGTATGAGTGTAAAGCTGGCTGTAGTCAAAGTAGCTTTATGCTGTTTGAAGATTTTATTTGTGTTGATCTTTGAGACTGAACGTGTAGCTTAGTTCACGACACTCAGATGGGAAAGCACATTCAGGGACAAAAGCTCCAGCTGATTGAAAACTCATTTAGAGCCTGTATGGCAGGTTGTCTAAACACAGCTGTCATTTCCCAGTGCTTTCCTCTGGGCCTGCTGGGTCTGTCCGATTTGAGTGTGGGGTGAAACTGCTCAAACTGCAACTATGAGGACTTCTCTTTTTCTAGAATTTTTCAATTCAAGTCATCAAGCGTGAACTGCACACAGCCTCTTGTGTGTCTTGATTGTTGAAGAAAACTGGTTTCCTAGTCGGATTTTCCCTATCTTGTGAGTGCAGTGTCTACAGCACTAATGTGAATGTGTGTGAATGTTTATCCAGTTTGAGCTGTGGTACTTTTAGTCTCCAGGAGGCGTAGGGAGAGTCCGACTCTTTGCAGAAGAATCGAGAGGTCTTGGTCCCCTTGTTGAGCAGCTGCTCACCAGGCAGGCCCTGAGTCTGAGAGATGTACCGAATCTGAGCAGAGAGGGACACGTGTGGAGAGGGTGGGGGGTGGGGGCACACGGAGGGGAAGAGAGGTGAAGGTGGAAAGGGAATTCAAGTGTTGGTGGAAGGAGAGAGGCAGGTAGCGGGACGGAGGAAAGACATAAAGGGAAAGAAATGAAAGAGAACACAGACAGAGAGGTATGGAGGAAGTGAGGGGTGGAGAGAGAAAACAGGAACAAAGGTGAAAATTGAAGTATTCATTACAACCATTTAGCTAGAAATAAGATAATAGCGTTTGAACACAATTTGACTCAAGTACTGCAAAACATACTCAGAGTTCTGATGAACACTCATCATGGGTACTCTACGTCATTTTATGACCACATCATTGGCTTATTATTGTTTCATAATTATCCTCATGAGACACATGATAATATAAAGTCAAGGTAATAAGAGAATCCCAAGCCAGGGTTCATTTAATTTGGGTTTTTTGAAAAAGAT